>JACEIK010006050.1:34640-64817 GCA_018107945.1 Datura stramonium
TGTAAATGTTATGATGTTATGATAATGATCCCCTCAAATGTGATATCACGCCTTGTGCACGACCCTCGCCTGGCAAGCCAAGGTCGGCTCTACCCACTTGAGCAAGACAGTGGGGCATCATGAAAGACTCTACCATGATGGTGTCGGTTATGACGAGTCCTCCCATTGTTCCGCATATTTTATGCTTTGTTATAATTATGTTATTGGCTCAATGTATATTATGATAAAGTTATTTACGATTATGAAAATGAATGATTATGTATGATTTGAAATCCTCGAGCCTTATGTTTTATTACGAAGATTTTGATGCAAGCATGATGTCCTTCTCTTATGTCTATTTATGAGTTTACTTTTAAATTGTACAGTTTACTTACCTTGCATACTTAGTACATTCCGTGTACTAACCGCATACTTTCTATGTTGTATCGTTTTATGATACAGGGTCCGGATCTCAGGCTTATCCTCACCCTTAGGTCATCTCAGCTTACTCTTTTAGCTTGTTGGTGAGTCCTCATATTCTGAGGGCTGTTTTACAGACTTTCATGTTGTTTATGTTTTCGTATTGGTCGGGTTAGTTGGGGATGTTGTCCCATCTTATGTATTAGAGGCTTTCAGACAAGTATGTAGTACTCAATTATGTAAACGTTGGTACTTCTTGATGCTATATTATGATCATCGTTCCACTTATTTGAATGAGATTTGTTGTATGCATGAGCCATGGGTCGAATTGGGGTTCCTCGGGGTCCCTTGTCCAGTGTCTACGATTCGGGTGTACGTTCGGGTCGTGACAGAAAAATCATCCAGCATAAAAATTTACGAGCATTTTGACTTATTTCTTTATATTCTTTAAGAAAGTACCATATCATTCTTTCCGGTTTGGTAGAGATTAGAAAGTTAGAAAGAGATAGAATATTGAGTAGCTATTTTTCTTCTTTTTCAAGGTAAACAGCCTCCATTAAAGACATTTTTGACCTTGAATTTAACTCTTGATGATGATTGTCGTGATTTTAATTGTTGATCTAATGTTGTATTTGTCATCAATGAGTAGCTAAATCTCTTTGCTAGGGGTGTGTTCATGAATTAGGGTTAAATTGGATTGGGTGTTGTTAGATTAATCTTAGAGTTACTCAATTTAATATAAATCTATTATTTTCTCCCAATTTATATTTAAATTACTCATAGTTGCAAATTTGGGTGATGTTTACTTAGTCTATTTTTGCTTGAAAAAGAGAAATTGAGTATGGGTGAGAAAGCAATGGTGGGTATTTGGGTGTTGATTGTGTGGGGTTAGGCTAGATATAGCTAATACCTATAATTATTCACCCATGAGAGATTTGAGGCTAGAAATAGATAAAATTAGATCCAAGTCTTATTGGCTATATTGCTTGGGACCTTGGGGTTTGAGAAAATTAGAGGCAAAAGACACTCTTGGGGTTGAAAAATATCGAGTTCCACCTCGTCTATGGCTATTTATATTTATGAGTAATGATTCGATTGTCTAGTCAATTCCAATCCAATTGACACACCATTCAAAAGAATTAACACCCCATTCAAAAGAATATCCCTAATTCTTTCTCACTTTTATTAATCCAAGTTCGTTATCTTGTTGATTGATCAATAGTTATTTTTACCTTTTAATTGAAATCTTTTAAACCCCTAAATTTTTATTTGTTTACTTGAAATACAATGATGCTTCTTAGTTTGACTTGATAGAAAACTTTCGTTCTATCTAAGTACTATTCTCTGTGGGATTCAACCCCCACACTCTTCGAATATATTTGTTTTATCAATGACCGTTTACACTCTCTCTTTAAGAGGAGTGAATTTGGACATCATCAAAAATAGCGTTGTTGCTGGGAAATGGTTTTAGATAGCCCTAGTTGATTGTTGAGTCAAATTAAAATAGCATCTTATGTTTTATTTTTACAATTATTGTTGTTTTTTGGTTACCTTTATAGGATGACTGATATTGGCCAACTTTCTCAAGAGGGTTCCGTGGATGGTCATATGGACCATGAAGATTATGACCCTATGATGCCAGACATAGCAGGTGACATTTGTCCACCACCCATGGTAGGGAATACGGTGTTCCATTTGACTAGTACAATGCTACACCTGCTATAGATATAAGGACTCGTTGGTGGTCATCCAAGTGAAGAAGCGAATCGACATCTTCAAAATTTTCTTGAGATTTGCCAACCATTTAATATCACAAATATAATCCAAGAGTCTATCATATTAAGGCTATTTTCATTCTACTTGACTGGGTAAGTAACCATGTGTCTTGAGGAGCTCCCTCTGGGGTGTATAACTTCATGGAAAGAATTAACTGAAGTCTTGTTGGATAGGTTTTTCCCTCCTTCGAGGATGTTGCAGCTAAGAGATGATATCACCAATTTTAGGAAAACACCGGGTGAACCTTTACATGAGGCTTGGTTGAGGTTCAAGAAGAAAGTGGCCCTATGTCCCAACCATGGGCTTCTGGATGGAGTGCTCCTTTAAAGTTTTTAGCGTTCTTTGGACTCTATTAACGAGTTCCTGGAAAATAACTTAGCCGGTGGATCTCTTATGGACCAACCCTATAGAATAGTTAGAGCTTTGTTGGATCGGATGACTAAAATGAACCAGGCTTGGCATACAAGGGAAATTGAAGTACCTTTGAATGGTGAGGGTTCAAGTTTTGTGACCGCCAAGATGAGAAAAAGGGATGAGGAGAGAGATGAGACTTTGGCATAAATGATGATCTACCTTGAGTTAATGACAAAGTATGTTATGGGGAGTGGGTCTAAGAGCATTAATACCGTCGGGACTCAAGGTCCAATGCCATATGAAGGAGAAGCAGCCACCTAGGTAGGAAGAGGAGTGCAAATTCAGGGCAAATCAAATGGGGGTTCTCGCCCAGGGTACCAAGGTACCATTCAAGGATCTTGGCAACCAAGGGAGGAGAATCAAGGTTGGAGGAGCCGAGACAATTAGGGTTGGGTTAATTACAATGAAAGATGGGGTAATCAAAATCATGATAGGAAACGTTACCATCGCAGCTCAAACCTATACGTTCCCTCTCTAAAGGCTGACAATCCCAAAATACAACCTGGTGTGAGCGTTGTAGGAAGCTCCAAGATTGAGGAGATTCTGGCCCAAGTACTCAAGAGAGTGGAAGCCACCGATAGTGGAGTCAAGGAATTGAAAGGGGAGGTATCGAACCTCACCCAAACAGTGAACTCCCACTCGGCGCTGATTAAGCACTTGGAAGTGAAAATGAATCATTTTTCTTTCAAAATGAATCCCTAGATGAAAGGACACTTCCTAGTGACACCAACCCAACCCTAAGAAGGATGGCCATTGTATGGCAATTGTGACTAGAAATGGCAAAGTGTTGGAAGATGTGGTTGTGAAGCCCAAAGATAATATTGACCCAAAAACAAGTAGTGATGAAGTAAAGGATGCGGTGCTAAATGCACCAAAGGTTGTGAATGATGAAGAAGAGTTGGATGAGGGAGAAGTTGATGTAACTCTTGTAAAGGATGTTGTTGAAGATGAATCGAGCAAAGAGGCTTTACCCGACATAGGCCAAAAGCTTAGGATTCCACCTCCGCATCCTCGGAGGTTAGTCAAGAAAAAGAAGGACAATCATTTCCAAAATTTCATTGAGATGTTTAGTAAATTGTCAATCAATATACCTCTAGTGGATGCTTTGCTTCAAATGCCTGGGTATGCCAAGTTTATAAAAGATTTATTGAAAAAAAAAGTGGATTGTAGATGCTGGTGTAGGGGAGGTGACACACCATTGCAGTGCTATGATGGGAAGCAACCTTTCTCCCAAAAGAGAGGACCCGGGAGCCTTTACTATTCCCTGCACTATTGGGTTGTGTATGTTCAAAAAGGCCCTATGTGATCTTGGGGCAAGCATAAACCTGATTCTTCTCATTATTTTCAAGAAGTTGGGGTTGGGGAGTCCCAAATCCACCTCAGTGAGGTTGTTGATGGCAGATCAATCCATAAAGAAATCGGTGGTAATATTGGAGGACGTCTTGATTCGGGTCGAAAAGTTCATCCTTTCAGCTGACGTTGTCGTTCTTGATTGTGATATGGATATTGAAGTACCTATCATCATGGGGAGACTATTGCTGGCCACGGGCAAAGCTTTGGTAGATGTGGAGCTTGGTGAGCTGAAATTTCGAGTAGGAGGTGAGGAAGTCACCTTCAAAGTTTGTCAAACCACTAATCTCCCAGATGAATGCAAGGTGATAGGGGTTTTTAATAATGAAGCAGCACAAGACTAAGGTTGTATTGAATAGGTCGATTCGGAGGATAATCCTCTAGAGTATTGAGAAGTCAGTTGGTATCCGTAGTGCCATGATGTTAAATAAACGCTTCTTGGGAGGCAACCCAAGTGTTTTTACTTTGGGCACTTTGATATTTTTGTCGTTTTTGGTTTTGTAGGTTGATTGGATGGAAAAAAATAGGCAGCCACTATGCGACACCGTCAAAACGTCGGTGCCTAGGTGCAAAGCACCGCCCTATCGCAAGAGAGAAGAAGAAGATGGGTACGAAAGAGGGGAAGCTGTCTTTTAACCGGCGAAATACCGGTGGAATTCCGCAAGTCGCTGGTCTGGCATGGGTGTGAACCAGTGCACCTGGAGAAATTCTGAAAATTTAAGGGTGAGTTGTGACTCACTGGTGAAACGCAGGTTGAAACCCACGAACACCGGTGGAGCACCGCCTGAACACAGTGAACTAGGCACATGGGTAGGACACTGGCGCTTGAACCGGAAAAACGTCGATACCCACCAACGGTCATAGGTCTAGCACTGATGTAGGTAAGAAAGCTTATTTTTGAAGATTGATCGACCCATTGACCAACCCGACCCAAACATTTTAAAAAGCATAGAACCGGTCAAAATCCCTTTTATCTTTTCAATATTCTTTCTATCCAGCTTTTTACATAACCACACCCTTTTCACATTCCCACCCTCCCTCCATTAAAACCACCGTTAACATCCACCTTCCCACTACCCAATCACATTCCCCCTTTTCAACCTATATAAACCCCCATGTTCATTCTTTTATTCTCACTTCTACTCACTCAAAATCTCTCTTAGCAACATAAATCTTCCTTCTTTCACCACCATTGTGGGCAAGCTCTAAGCTTTAACTTTTGCACTTTTGTTCAAATTCTCAAATTAGTATGTGTCCATAAGCTCTTACATTGCTTTAATCTTTGTTGATTGATTGATATTGTGAATCATGTTGCATTTGATATTTTTGATACTCTTGTTTTCCATTACCCATATTGTGTGCTTTTTCATTGATTGAATATTTCTTAGTTTGTGGTTATGTTGGGGGTGATGATAAAATGCTAAACATTGATGCGGGTATCTTCTGTGGTAAAATGCTTTATTTATGGTATGCTTGATATACTAGTTGGGGGTAAAGTCTGAGTAGCCCCATGTACTTAGAATGCACGATTTTCTCGATGATAGATAAAGTGACGTCTTTCTTAAGGGTAAATCGTAATTTTTTTATTGTGTTGCTTGAGCGAATAAAATCGTACTGTGAAATGAGTGAGTGAGTCATGAATGTGATGAAATTATATTTAACCGAGTTTGGGGGTGAAATTCACTCAACGGCGTTCACCAGCGAACCACTAGTCAGGCTGGTTGAAGTGCAGGCCGAGGTACAAGGCTTCAGGCCACTACCTAGACCCGCGTTTCACTGATGCTTTGGTCAAGACCGGCGAAACACCGATATGGCACCGAATGAGTGTCGTTTACCCAATCTTCTATACAGCACACCGGCAGCTCATCAGTATCTCGCAGGTCTCCACCTGCATTTCGCCGATGCTCCGCCGGTACTGCCAGTGATGAAATTTTGACCCTTCAATTTGTTTGACATTTAATATTTATAATTTCTTTCTTTAGTTTAGAATAGATGTTAATTTTTCTTTTTCATTACAAAAAATACAAAACTACAAAAAGAAGTATTATTTGTGTGGCACTAACATGGCTTTACAGATCATGACGTCATCCAAACAATCCAGCAAGGAAAAAGCCTCAGCTACATCCAAAATCAAGGGAAATGAAAAGCTAAGGAAACCTCAGTTGCCGCCAACACAAGAGAAGCCATCATATTTTGTGTGCCTGATATAAAGGGCCACTATGCTATTTGTGAAGTGTGCTCTATCATAGTCAAGAAGAGGTTTGATTTGGTGGGACTGAGGGACAACTTCCCCAATATCATTTCCTAGTTCGACCATCGCCAATGACATGTTTTGGCTCAACCACTGTCATAATATTACACCAACTTGGTGCCTGAGTTCTATGCTCATACGAGGCACAGCAGGAGGCCATGAGGCACAGAGGGAAAGTTAATGAATTTCCATGTCTACCTTTAGTACAGATCAGGAGTGTGGAAGTTGATATCACCCCAGCTGCCATCAATGCATTATTTTGGGCTGATGAGATTAGCCCTAGAACCGAGTACTCCGAAAGGGTGGCCAATAAGGAAAATCAGTCCAGCCAGATAGCTCCAGTCATTTCCAGTGGCCAGCCATTGTGGACATCCATGGGGGGTGAGATCTCCAAGAAGGATATAAAGTTTGAGGCTAAGTTGTGGCTTGATTTTATTTGCGGTCGCATCATTTCCTTGAAGAATGATCAATGGGTCAATTTGGAGGTGGAAATTCTCATTGCTTGCATTATGACTGGGGTACCCATAAACTTTGAAAAAATAGTGGCAACACAAATGAAAAGAAAGGCAAAATAGTGGCAACATAGGGGAACGATATGCCCTATGTCGTGCTCATATCCCAACTTTACCTTAGAGCGGGAGTGTCACTATTCTCAGATGAATCCCCCAGCTCCCCTACCGGTGTGATTACTATTGACAGGAAGAGGGATGTGGAGGCCCCCCAGAGCAAGAATAAGATAATTCAAGCCTTTAAGGTCCCCGAGGAGTTTATTTTCCATTGTAGAGAGGACACTCCCATTGCCCCCGATCTCAACATGTCACATCATGAGGCATCAGGCCATGCTTCCGAAGAAGCACCTATTAGATGATCCTCACCCCCTCCCACATCTTATTGCCCAAACGACCTTCATAATCTTGCGAAGATGACACATTTCCACATGATCCAACTCCAAAAATTGGCTAAAAGTCTCTCTGCTCCAATTGCCAAGACTGTGAAAAAGGAGATGAAGTATGTGTATGATAGCTTTAGCAAGTTGTGCTCTCTAGTGGATGTTGTGGAGGGGGCTAGAACATCTCTCCATGCTGAAGTAAGGGAATTGAGAGGACGGGCACCAAAGGAGGTTCCCGACGTGAGCGCATTTGACGCAGTCATGGCTTCCCCATATATAGCCTGAGGCCCCATAGATAACTTGTTCGATGGCTTAGGTGATGAGGAGGAGGATTTGGGAGATGATGGCCAAGATGCGGATGTTTCAGCCGAGGATGATGTTGATGATGATGAGTGACCACATCAGGGAGTTCTTATCCTCACTTTTTTTGCATGCATACATTGGGGACAATGTATTATTTTTAATTAGGGATGGGATGAGTGTCTCTCTCTTGTGGTTGTTATTATTATTGTTGAATTCTGGTGTCTTTGTTGGGCTTTGGTTTGGTATTCATGTTGCCCTTGTCGGGAAAAATTTTTGATGTTATGGGGCTGGTAATTTTGTATTATTGTTTGGTTGTTGCCCTTGTCGGGTTGATTTATAAATTTTGTTTGTGATGAGGTTGGTTGTTGAGTCTTTCTCGAGCTAGTGATAAATGAAAAAAAATGAATGAATGAAAAAAATTATCTTAAATTGTTAGTGCCACAAATGGATCATTTTAAAGTGAAAAATGTTGTCTAAATATGTGTTGATTATCACCTTTTGTTTATAGTAGTTAGTGAACAAACCCCTTTGGGTTTTCTTTATACCACAGTTTTTTTTCGGCAAGAGATTTTCTTTTCTTTTCTTTTCTTTCTTTTTCTGTCGAACCGGGTGGAATTTTTCAATGATGAATTGAAAGGTGACTTTCTTAAGGGAAAATGCCGAGTATAAGATATTTTAAGTCAATGAATGCAATGGCTTTCGAGAGGTACCACCAGAAAAAAAAAATTAATGGCATAACTGTTGAAAAAAAATGAATTTTGAGAAAGAAATGGGCATTTAAATTTGAGAAGTTGAGTACACTTTTGTCATAAATTTTAAATTCTTTGTTTGGCTTCTTGATTCTCATGTGATATTGTTTTATGACTCTTGATGTGGTGATGAAAATGGTGTGGAACCCTTGAGGGCGATACTTTGTGGGAAAGGTTTTAGTTTAATTCTCTTGTATGAACGATTGTCTAGAACTTGCCCCAAGTGTGACTCAAGAAAAAATCCCAAATGTGGTTGCACTTGGAAGATAATTTTAGGCTTTCTTTTGGATAACTACTTTACCCATATGACCTCATTGAACATGAATCCTTGTTAGCCAATATTGAGCCTTTAAGCCTTTTTCTTAGAAACCACATTACAAGTCCAATATTCCTTTTGTAATCCCTCTTTGGCATCCATTCTCCCCAGTGCTAATTGTGAGAAGAAATGCAAAAATGATGCTCGAAGTCCCAAAAGTGTGAAAATAGAAAAGGAAAAGATGAAGCAAAATCCTAAGTTTGGGAGTTGCAAGAAGGAAAATGGGAAAAACAATGTGAACTTTGATGTGAGGCAGCACCACACCATGAAAAAAATAAATGAATTGCTTGAGTGAAAGAATTGAATTGTAAAATGTGCTGCCTCTTGCTCAAATAAGATGAACAGTGGTTCCTAAGGAGAGATAAGGAGGGCTCTTATTTCAAAAGTGGAAATGATGTCAAGGAGAGATAAGGTGAGGGTAATTTAAGAGGAAAATGGAGCATGTAGTAAGATTCACAAAAGGGCATAAGAAAGGTTCTAGTCACTAGAACTTAAATGTCATCCTACCTTTACCCCTAACCTACATCATGACCTCCAAGTCCTAATTGATTTTAAGTGTAGTAACTCTACATTAGTGGCGAGTTACACAAAGGGCAAGTCTATGTGTCAAGTTATGTGCATGAGAATTTCTTTATGAGAGTGAGCGTAATTGTTTCATTCTATAATCCATTGAGTGTGAATTGTTTGATAACTAATTATGGGATTCTCTCTTGTTCTGAGTAGCATCACCTCCTTGAGGGGGCATGCTTGCACGTGCCAAAAGATATAATTGAGAAAAGATTGTGGTGAGCTTGAATACAAACTTTGAATGTGAATTTATAATGATTTGTGATGCTCTATAAGCTTGTTGTACCATCAAGGTCCCTTGTTTTGAATGAAGAAATCAAATGTGAATCATTCCAAATTGATTGTGGTTATCTCTCGAAGCATTTGCATAAAGGGTTGGGTTTCCTCTTTTCCTTTGTGTTGGTCAACGATCTTTGGGTTGTCTAGGTCATAGTGGTCTCTTGTGCATAATCTCATATGACATGTTTATTCCTAAGTTTTAGATGAAAATAAATGCATTACTTGAGGACAAGCAATAGTTCAAGTTTGGGGGTTTGATGAGTTGGTAATTTACCAACTCATTAGGCTTTTAAACATGAGCTTTTGTATAGTTTCCAAGTCATTTAAGAGGATTCTATGCTCTTTCTCTTTAGTTTTTGCAGGTATTTAATATAAGGAGAGAAAGAAAGAACTTGGGCAAATGCATCAAATTTAAAAAGAGCACTGAAACTTGATTGGATAGGACCAGCGCTCCACTGAATGGAGCCGACAAAATGCCGGATGGAACGCAAAAGCTTACTGGACTAGAGTGGAATGAGCACTGGCGGAATGCAGGTCAGCACCTGCGAACTGCCGGTGACAGTGCCGATTGAACCCAGGCTCACTGCCTTAGCACATGTGACGTAGCGGCATTTCGTGGATGGGCACTGGCGAAACCCCGGTGACTCGCAAGTGACACCACCTGCAGGAAGGAAAAAATCGTTCAGCATAAAAATTTAGGAGCATTTTGACCTATTTCTGTATATTCTTTTAGAAAGTATCATATCATTCCTTCTAGATTGATAGAGAGTAGAAAGTTAGAGAAAGATAGAATATTGAGTAGCTTTTTCTGCTTCTTTTTCAAGGTAAAAAAACCTCCATTGAAGACATATGTAAGCTTGAATTTAACTCTTGATGATAAATGCCATGATTTTAATTGTTGATTTGATGTTGTATTTCTCATCAAGGAGTAGCTAAATCTTTTGCTAGAGGTGTGTGCGTGAATTATGATTAAATTGGATTGGGTGTTGTTAGATTAATTTTAGAGTTACTCATCTAATATAAATCTATTATTTTCTCCCAATTTATAATTAAAATTACTCATAGTTGCAAATTTGGGTGATGTTTACTTACTCTATTTTTGCTTGCAAAAGAGAAATTGAGTCTGGTGAGACAACAATGGTGGGTAATTGGGTGTTGATTTTGTGTGGTTAGACTAGAAATATCTAATAACCATAATTATTCACCCGTGAGAGATTTGAGGCTAGAAATAGCTCAAATCTGATCCAAGTCTTGTTGGCTATATTGTTTGGGACCTTGGGGTTTGAGAAAATTAGAGGCAAAAGGCACCCTCGTGGTTGAAAAACATCGGATGCCACCTCGTCCATGGCTATTTATATTTATGAGTAATAATTTAATTGTTTAGTCAATTCCAATTCAGTTGACACCCCATTCAAAAGCATACCCCTAGCTCTTACTCACTTTTGTTAATTCAAGTTGGTTATCTTATTGATTGATCAATAGTTGTTTTTACCTTTTAATTGCAATCTTTTGAACCTCCAAATTTTTATTTTTGCTTGAAATACAATGATGCTTCTTAGTTTGACTTGATAGACAACTTTCGTGCTATCTAAGTACTATTTCCTGTGAAATTCGGCCCTGGCAATCGTAAGGTATATTTATTTTGTCAACGGTCGTTTACACTCTCTCTTTACAAGGAGTGCATTTGGATGTTATCAATACATTAAGTGTAAAACCAAATTGTAGCATTTGAATATTTGTAACAATGACTATAGATTATTTGTAAGACCTAGTACTAATATTTCCTTATTAAAAAAATAGAAATAGAGAACATGTAGGGATTTCATTCAAATATTGCTCATATTTAGTATAAAAAAATATAACTAGTTACCTCATTTATAGAAAAAAAACTAAAAATTTACCAGCACTTCACACGAGTCATCAAAAAAAGTGTGACGACATTACATTTATATTATATGAAAATTTAGTCGATATTAAAAAAATGCCGATATATGCATATATATATATATATATATATATATATATATATATATATATATAAAAGCATGAATTCCTAAACTTAAGAAATAAATTGCTAAAATACCCCTATTAAAAACCTAATAATATAACTTATAAATATTTTAAAAATCTTGTGCTTACCAATCATTCTCAAATATCTTGTTTCATATGGCTTGATGCACTTCTTCGAACAAGTTTCATTTTCAAGCTCCTTTACAAGAGATTAGAATTGGTGGTTATTGCCGGTAGGAGTTGAATCTATTAATACAATATACTTCACTTCCCTTATGTGTGAACTTATTGGATATTCCATTAATTACTTGGTACATTTTTTTGATTTATTTATTTCACATTTTGAAATATAGTAATTCATTAATCTCATTTTCTCCCCTTTTTAATTTATTATTTTATTTATAATTAAATTGTGAAGTAAGAAAGTCTAAATCAACTGCAATAACAATATGCCTACGTTTTATGTGTCTATTTTAAGAAGCTAATCATGAAATTGAGATAACCTAAAGTTCCTTTTGTGGAAAAGTAGACCAATATAAACAATCACCGGGTACATTATTGTGCATTCATGTTTTTTAATATTCAAAAATTTAATAACAATATGTGATTAATTTGACAAAATGCTTTCTTAAATTTATGGGTGCACTCTTTCGGCATGAGAAGTAGAAGTTGTTGAATGGAGTATTGTGGGTGTGATTATGATTCTAATCGGTGAAAATCAAACTTATGACTTGGTAATTTTTTATTTTGAGAATATATATATATATATATATATATATATATATATATATATATATATATATATATATATATATATAGAGAGAAGAGAGAGAGAGAGAGAGAGAGAGAGTCACTTCACTATGAGTATCTAGTTCAAGGTCTTGTGGTAAATTAGTACTTTGATGAATCTATTTCTTAAGAAAAGTATCTTTTATTACTACAATAAGATGGAGAAAATAACAATATGTACTTATGTATTTATGTTACAAAATTCATAGATATTTTCACGTAAGGAATTTTAATCAATATTATAGTTTTAAAAAATAAGACAATATTTTATGTCAGGAAATTCAAACTAATTGACCTAAGAAAAAAATTCACTAAAGAAAGAACTCTATATCTATGTATTTGTATATTCATCACTAAATAATCTTAAATTCTCGGGATTAACCTTATTAAACCGGTTAGCATGTACATGGACTTTTTCTTGTCATTTCTAGAAAATAGATGTATATTTAGCCAGTGTCTAAAATAATTGATGAATTATTTGATTAATTTTTCATTTTCATAATTTCTCTAAACATATTGTTTTAGTGTTGTATAGTGGAGGGCCAACAAATCTTTGGGCAAGATTATTATCATATAGACAATTAGTCAAGGCAAGTTATCAAATATCGATGGGTAGAGTTCTCTTTTTTGACCCTATGAAGTCTTTGATTTTAATAATCAATCTTAGGATCTGTCACTTGTGATGTATCTCAAACAAGCATACCATAAAAATGGTCAAGTGCTCTTTTTACCCTCCCTTCGTGTTTAGGACGGTACATCGATATTGTTTATTTCAACATTAGATTTTCTTTATCTTTTCTTTATTCTTGCAAGGTATTATAAAATGGCTTATTAGATCATGTTGACGCACTCCAATTAGCACCGGTGCATAAAAAAAATTGAAATGTCTTTTTCTAATAATACCATTGTGAAGGAACCGACAATGACATTCCATAAAAGAAGCTGTTTCATATCCTTGAAAAAGGTGAAAAAAGTTTAAATCAATGATTATTATAGATTGATAATTTTTATAAGAATTTTGAATATTTTTGTATTGAATTACTTTCTATGAATCACTAATTTTGGTTTCATTCTTTTCAGATGCAGATTACATATCTGTTATCCTTAAGTACTTATTTGAGAAGAAAGGAGTAGGAGACGAAAGTTAATGATATAAATGAAATATCAGTTAAAATTACATAAATTTTCATGAAAAATGATCATTTGACGTACTATATAGATTTCAATTTGTATTTTAAAATATATGTTTGATCATAATTGTTACTTTTGTAAGTTTTGCTAAATAGCGCGAAATTCTTGAAAGACGAATCAATCGGGTGTGAAGTGGTTTCATTACTATGTAAGAGATGATCTAATCTTTTATCACTTCATGACATTGTTCTTACTCTTAGAATAAATAATACATGTACCTAATTGAATTTTTATTGTCATCTTCATAGGTTTAAGCGACAATTCCATATAATAGTCAAATTTCACATTCTTGATCACATAAACTTGCATTTATTCCTTATATGTATAGTTACTTATTTTAGTTTTATTTCAATAATATTATTAATATTTAATAGAATTATGCACTGCATAACTAAACATACACGTGTGACGCACATGTCGAAAAACTAGTGTGTGTATAATAAGAAATTTCTCAACTAAATTTAAATACATATATTTTTACATTACCAACTCTACCTGAACAATTGACACCATAATAATTTGAATTTAAAAGAATAATCATTTTAAATATAAAACAACAAATAAGTTAATTGAAACCAAATAAATAATGCAGGATGTTAAAATTTCAAATGAACTAAATAAGTAATTATACAAGAAGTGAGGTAGAAATTTGAAATCATTGAAAGGCATATAAATTGATTATTAAATTTCTCATATATAACATCTTTGAATCTTTGCCTGGCTATTCTTGCTATTTATTTTCTTTTATTGCCTCACATAAATTTTCCTCTCCTAATACTCATTGTATTTTATTTTCATAAAACTGAATATAAGAAAACACTTGCTCTAAAAATTATGATCCCATGCAAGAAAGTAAAAAGGAAAAATATTAATAGGATAGGTGAATAGGCAAACATACTTATAAAACATGGAATAAAATAAATAAATTTACCCTCCAGTTTCTCAGCAATAACATTAATCATCATCAAGGGACAAATAGAGCTCCTCTTTTCTTCATTGTAAGAGCTTGAACACAATCGCAATTTAACATATAATTATAAATAAATTTATATTTAAATTTTTATAGATATGTGAATAAATTCTGTCTATTAATAATTACTTAGATTCCTTTGAGCTCATATACTACTCTTTTATTTTCATTTCTAGTTTAACATACATTACTTTTTCATTAAATCTGTCATTGCTTAACTTGTTAGGAAAGGTCATATAACTTTATGTATAGGATAATCATTACATTCCAATATAAATATATCAATCATATATCTGAAATATTAATATTGTGCCAGATAAATTTACACAAAAAATAAAACAAATAAAAGAAAATTGAAAAGTGAAGAAATGAAAATGAAAGATTAAAATAAAAAGAAACAGTGCTCCAAATAAATTTAATAAGAAAGAGAGAAAATTGAAAATATCAAAAGTAGTGCTGATATTATACAAGAAATATTTGGAAAAAAAAGGACGAAAAAATATATGAACAGTAATAAAAGTAGAAAGCAACAAATTATGCAAGTAAAATCGTTGTCAAAAAGTTGAATGTTTAAGAACTTTTCTAAAGAAATGTTAAGGAAAGAGAAAAACATGTAATGTCTAAAATTGAAAAAGTGACAAAAATAATTAAAAAATCGAAAAGAATAAGGAAGATAAAAGAAGAAGAAGTAATGGAAAAGGAAAAAAATAAAAATAAACAAAGAGAAGAAAGAAAAATACCTTCAAAACAAAAAAGAAAAAAGAAATTATATCTATGTTTGTACTATTTCTAGTCATTGACGATCATTCCACTTTCTTTACGAAATGGAAGAGAATCTTCTTCAATTCTATGTATTAGTGAAAGTAAAGAACGCTACAGCAGATTTACGAAATAAACAATGATAAGCAATAAAGAAATTAAAAAAGGATCTTATAATTAAGAAGATTGTATTAGTGAAGAAAAATTTAAAAACCGATTCACTAAATAAACAATGATAAGCAATAAAGAGAAAATTAAATAGAAATCTTAAGAAGATTTATAGAGTTGGTGTGACCTTAGAGTCCGTATCTACAGCACCGAAGAGGTGTATTTTTGTGTTAACCTTAAGCATGAATTTTTAAACTAAGAGGAATGAAGTAGAATGATAGAGTCCGACATATTCAGAAACGAATAAAAAAATTTAAAAATTTTGGATACTGAACTTTTTGTTCTACCAAACGGACACCTTGTTGCCTCAACAACGAAGTTATCATAATTTTATTTTAAAAAATTACAAAATTCAAAAATAATAAAAAAATTAAAAAAATTAAAAAAATTTAAAAAATTAAAGGACCTCGTTGCTGAAGCAACAGGTCGTCATTTATAAACTCAAGATGAAGAAAAATTAATTGTTTGGTGAAAATAATAGAGTTCCATGCCAAAATTAAAACACCCTTAACATGCCAAAATGCAAATTCAATGCTCAAAAAAGACAAAAACATAAGTTTTAAAAAATAAAAAATTAAAAATATTTTTAATTTTTTCTTTTTTTAAATATTGATTTTAACTTAAATAAAAATTTTGGTATCTAAAAAAACATTTTTTTCTTTAATTTGGCTAAACTAATTTTTGAATTATCAGAGATTTATTTTGTAATAATCTTATTAATTATGTTTTGTTTAAATTTGACTACTACTCACTTCATTTATTCTTACTTGTCCACTATATTTTTTATTATTTGTGATTGCTCAATAAATTTTTTCCCATGTGTTGTCATAACATTTTTTCCAAATTATTTTCAACCCTAATTCAAAAGTGGTTTAGCCAAATTAAGGAAAAAAAAATCTGTTTTAGATAATTCAAAATTTTATTTAAGTTCACATGAATTTTACTTTTTTGTTTCACTTTTTTAAAAAAAACTGTTATGCTTTTGTCTTTTTGAGCATTGAATTTGCGTTTTGGCATGTTAAGGGTGTTTTAATTTTGGCATGGAACTCTATTATTTTTCACCAAGCAATTAACTTCACTTCTTTCAGTTTAAAAAATGACAACCTTATTGTTGACAACTAGGTCCCTTAATTTTTTAAAAAAATTAATAAGCCTCATTGTGCAGTCAACCCAAATTCAGCAAAATATATATTTTCAATTACAAGAACCTCGTTGCTGAGCAGAGGTATCCGTTTTGATGGAACAAAAAACTCAGTGTCCGTTTAAAGCTTTTAAAAAAATTCTGTTTCGATGCTGAACTCTAGAACGATACGAGAAAAAGTTTTAAAAATTGAGGAAAAAGATAAAGTAAATCCTAACCCCAGGAGTGCCACGTCACAGGATCTAAGTCCCTGCTTTATATATATAAAGATACCATATCTAAAATATTTATCCTTTACCCATTTATAAAATTCAACAAATACTACCCATGTTTAATCTACTACTTAAATAAGGAGAGAAATATAACTAGCTAGTTATATTTAAAAGTATTTATCCTTTAGTCATTTATAAAGTGTATATTGTAGACTATGTAATTTGAAAAATAGTTATAGATTATGATTTTTACTTACATATAGTATTTATGTAATTTTTCTTTTTCTGAGGAAAATGATGTGCATTGCTTTTTCTAACATCAGCTATGAATCTATGTTTGCAGCAGCTTCTGTCCGAAGAGGCGTGAACCCAATTCCCATATCTTCACAGTCCCATCATCACTGGCCGAAGCTAAGAGCTTCCTATCCTGCATGATTTTGACAGAAGAACGTAAACATACTGCAGCATTTTATTTAACCAAAAAGAATCTCGTTTTCGTAAAATTGAAACTCAAATATGCAATAAATTCATCCTTCTAGAATCAGACATAAAACAGCAAGACTGAATATTTGAGAACACATCAGAAGATGAAGGTACAAATCTCTTCTTGAAAAACCTTAAAACAATCATTGCAATGTCTAACATATTTAAGGTCGATAACACAAATTGTCGCTCTCACACACATCATATTACACATTGGCAGCTTGGAAAGCAAAGCAATGAGGTTAATTTGTAATGTGTAACACCATCCCACCGCACAATAACCCAAGGCTCCATTTAGAAGTGTGGATTTTGAAAGACGAGAGTCAAATGGAATATTGGTCAGATACAAATTCATATGCAAATGAAACATGATTTTAATAAGCCTCTTTTTCAATCTAAAATATCCAAATTTAGGTGCCACTCATCTCATCCACAATAAGACTGCTATACTTTGGGTATAAAATTAACAATCCAATTGGACAGTTCCCAAAGGTATCAAATTAAAAGCTTCAAGTCAAATCAGGGGCGAGCTGGTTACTGCATCAGCATGCGCCAACACAAATACATTAGGAAGGCCGAACATTGAATTACACTTCGGCCTGTGACAATTAAACAAAGGGATTGAATGGGCAACAGATTATCATTCCTAACACGCTGAAGAAATTTTCAGGTGATCCCAGCTTCTGCTAAAAACAGATCATCTTGCAGTAGACTAATATAGTTAAAGCAACGACAGATAAGCAAGTAAATGTAAAAACCTAATCATTCTGGTATTCCATTGTGACTTACCCCAGAATTCCATTGCACAGAATTTACATCCATTTCATAGGCCTTTTCCTTCTTCAGAAGTAGTTTAAATGTAGGTCCATCAACCTGTCATCAGACACACATTTATTTTTACTTGGTTAGAACAGGCTTACAAAAGTTGTTAGCACCAAAGAAGAGTTGGAAAAAGTGATAATAGGAATTTTCTGAAGTAGTTGTATATAGACAACATTCATATGACTTTTAGAATTATATTATAGTTAATGGAGGTCAGTTTTTCTAATTCTTTTCAGCTGTCTTGAATTGATATTTTCCTCAACCTGATTAATCATATTTTGTTTCCTAACAATTGTATCAAAATTTAACAAAGATATTCAAGTGGATAGATAGGTGATACAGAAAGAACCAAGTCAAATCCAAGTACTGTCCTAAGCAGTTATCAGGATCCTTTACTGTAATCTTCTCTTTGTGCCCCTTTTTTATGCCATGCCTGGAGTTTGCAGCAGCTCGCCGGCCACCTCGGCCTTAGTCTATTGAGCAGCCTGTCAGCATGCAATAGCGAATGCTGCCAAGGTAACACAACTAGATTATTCCCTTGGGGACATTGTAATCTTCTCATTAGCCTAAAAAACTTGAAAATTGTAATTTTGTTGTGGTCCTCTCAGGCTATTTCTTTTCTTTTATGACAGTCCAACCAAATTGTAATTACTAGTTTATGATATTTAAACAGGTGTGAGGTAGCCAAATTAAAGTCCACCTGTGTCAGTCTTTCCACAGAGACCCGACAGCTACAAAAAGTCACTGTAGTGTAGCTACTTCCTTCCCAAGAAATAAACCCCCCACAGAAACTCAAGTCAATATTTTTAGCATGGAACCAAATAGTAGAGGGTGAACCAATCACTTTCCTGAAGAACACCCCACCGTCTAGCTCCCACAAGAAATTGAATGAATAGGAGAAGGGTTGGGGAGTACAGAGCAGGATAAAATTCACCACTGTACTAGATATCTACTAGATATCATGTCTGGAATATGGACTATTAAAAGGAATAGGTAACAAAGGCTTTTCAATACCTCATTATGAACATTAACAACCAAATAAACATATAGCATCATCAGCTGCTCCACTAGCAATTATTCCTTCCTGACATTTTATATCAAGAGGCACGTTAGCCTGTAGGATGACAGGGAAGAAAAGACAAAAATCATCACAAATACAAGCCCTCACTACTGAAAAATGAATATAATGTTTACAAAGGCCCCCGAGGCAACTAACGTAATTACATGCACATACAAGATAAAGATATCAAAAATCTAGACAGACAACACAACAAGCTCAAGAAACACTTGATTATCGAAAAAAGATATACTAGATTTTGTTGAATCCGCAACCCCCCCCCAAAACAACGCCACGCTCAAGAACAAAGAAAAACCCTGTCAAAGAAAGGTAATATTAGAGGTTGCACAAAGGAAAAGCATACATTAGCATGAGCATGATAAGAAAATAGATATGAAATTACTTTACCTTATTAATGGAACTGAGAAAATTGTCCTATCATGATATCCAGATAGAGTGCAAACATGTTTCCTGACAAGCACAAAAGGAGATGGTTGCTAATCAGGCGTTGGCAAACATAGTAATTACTGAGAACTGTTAAAAAACATAACAAAGTGAATAAAAGTATCCTCCCACTAACAACTTAAGCTTTTAGACGAGATGGTCATACACTTTAACATGGTATCAAAGAAACTGGAGGTTTTGAGTTCAAGTCTCACAGCAACCCGTTATTTTTTTAAAAAAATAGAGAGAATGTCCACACGCTTGGCTATGAAAAATAATCAGGCCCACATATTAAGGACATAGTGAGTAAATTAAAGCATGCTCTCTCTAATGATGTTGGGAATATTTATATGCCTATTGGCCATGTTTTACTCACGGTTATGCCTTGTTTGAAAGTAATTATGCTAAATACTCCTAACTATTACTCATTATTGCATTATTGAACTAATTGAAGTATTGTGTTGAACATGCAGGTAAAATGCCCAAGAAAATAACTAAGTATGAAGAAAAATGGACATCCCTCGCTGAAGCAAGGCTCAAGAAGGCTTACCCTTCGCTCTGGAGCTCGCTGAGTTGAGCATAGGAAAAGAGCAAGAAAATCGACCAAATATGGAATGTCAACAACCCTCCACAGTAGCTCAAACGAATTGTTGTCTCGCTGTGGAGCTCACCCATGCGAACCAAGAGGAAATTGGACCAATTTTTGCCGAGTGTGGAAAGAAAGACAGACCTCGCGGATAAGCACATAGCGAGTTGTTGTCTTATGGAAACAGGAGCCTGACTCGTGAGTAGATTGTTGAAATCGTGCAGAAGTGAGCAACTAAGTGTGAGACTGTAGGGGCCTCACGAACCGAGAAGCTTAAGTGGAGCCTCCTCTCTATAGACTCTCCCGCGAGAATGGGACCTCAATCGAATATTCTGCCAAGACCCACCCAGTTTTGGGTGGGCTTTTCCTAAGTACTCCACTTATTATAAATGGACCTTAGTAAATTTTAGAGGGCATCAATATTTTAGAGCGCCAGACAAGAACCACAACTTCTCAACCTAGGGTTACTCTCTATTTCTTCATTTTTCTATTCTTGTATGGAATCGATCATGAATAAACGTTTGTGTAATTTGCACATGGCGGCTAACGCCCTTGTGCAGGGTTATGGCTTAAATATGATTGTTGTAGTTAAAATTTGAGTTAATTATGCATAATTTATCATATGAGTTGTTTATTTGATCTTGTGCTTACTATCTTGGTAATTCACGACCAGTAGGATAAACTTTTATTCTTGAACGGGACTTGAAGGAAAGTTGAGATAGAACAAAGATCAAATAAAGTAGGATCCTCTCACGAGAAGGAGAGGATTTGCAGATAGGATAGCAATAGTTTCCCTACTTAATTAACATACGGGAGTTGTAAAGCATTCTTATTACGATCATATCACAGCAATATAGGTATGTGAATAATATAAATAGAGAGTTAGAGATTCGAAGAATCATGTTCCATACTATTAACCCGTGAATTAGCATCTCGATAAATATGTGCATAATAGTAAGTGTAGACACAACATGATTACGTAGAATTGTCGTAACCTTTGAAATTCGTCTTTTACTAATATCACCAAGAAAATATCAATCATTTATAGCTAATTTTAGTATGTAGTCATTAGTGGAACATTGCCATTTAATTATTTTGACACTTTTCAATTAAATAATAATAGTTTATCTTTAATCTTTGTCAAGCAGAGTCTAGGTGGGTTCGATATCCGATTTCCTAAATAATTGTATTACTTGCACAACCCGTTCGACCATACACTTGTGTATTCTTTGGACCGACAACATCTAACAACTTAAGCTTTTACATGAGATGGTCACATACTTCAACAAAAACAATTACATCAAGATAGTTCACCAACCCGAATGAGGACATTCTTGGCGCGAGGAAAAATTAACAAACCAATAAATGTTGTCTTAGGTGAACAAAAATCATTATCCACACGAATGCATTAACTAATGTTCAAATGATACATAAACTTTCTTTTGGGAATAGGTGGCATTATTTAGAGCTGTTTGGATTAGCTTATTGTAAGTGTTTTCAGCTAAAATAGCTTTTAAGCTATTTTGTAGTGTTTGGATAAATTAAAAAGTAAATTTAGCGCGTGTTAAACCAAAAGCCATAAGTTAGAAATCTAACTTTTGGTGATGGCTTGCATAAGTCATAAGCCCATCAAACGGGCTCTTAATATTTATACAAAGGGATTAACTAGAATCTACTTGTTTAAGTAGAGGTTGAATCAAGCAAAATTGAGCATGTAGTTGCTTAACAACACTCTTGAGGATAAACAAGGATGGCCCATTAAAGCACCCCGCTATAGTGCCTTATATGAAAGATATCTTTAACTTTTTCATTTAGGATATAAAAACAAATACTCCTAAACTACAAATGTACAAGCACTAACGAACTAGAGGAGGGTAAGAGTCATGAAACTGTACAGATCATGCATGAGTTGTCAAACAAGAGCTATAAAGCTTTAATATCTTGCACACTTGACTCCTAGTAGGCATTTGACCATGCAATTTGAAGCTCAAATTTGAAATTTTGATTGATTCTCGGCATTTGTTGATGACATTTAAACAAAACCTCATTTCAAATCCCAAATTCTCCCTAAAGTAGGATTTCAATTCCAAGTTTGTGATTATAATCTTTTAAAACTTTAAACTTGACCTATAAGTTCATATTTTGCAAAAATCTATAATTTAAAACACAGAGTAGACTCATGCTCGACATGAAGAGATTGTCCGTATCATACATGAAGATTATATCAATGAATAGTTAATTCAGAGTGTTTTGGACAGCGGCGACAAGGCGACAAGGAGCTGCCTGCCGCGGCGGCGAGGGCTACTTCTTTTGAAGTGGCGCCAATTAATACTAAAGAATTAAAATATTTAATTGCATATATAAATAATCAAAATCACAATAGCAATAACATATATTAGCAAACATTTAATTCAAAAACTAAATAGATAGTACTAGTGAACACTAAAGTGAGAACTTGAATGACTCAAGTCTCAAAGTCTCAAACAATCAATAAGTCATAAAACAAAGCAATAAGCCAATACTAAACTCTAAAAGTCTATTCTTCTCAAGATTTCCAAAATCTTCAAGTCAATATCAATTTCATTTATTGCCCCTCATCTTCTTCCTCCTCGGATTCTTCATCAACTAGAGATTAAGTGGAAACTTGAACTTGTAGCTTTTTCTTTTCCTTTGTCAAGTGACCTTGACCTTGAACTTGAAGAACTTCCCCTAACCCAAGACCATAAATATTATCCTCAACTCCAACATATGATGCCCCAATTAAGATCACCTTCCTCATATACTAGTTCATCTTCTTAATCTTCGGGCAGCCAAATAACCATTCATTTGCCTCATCAATGACTTATCAATAAAATTGGATCAATGATATCACGAACATTATAAGGGCGTTTCAATGTTTTATTGTACTTAATGTACACTAGATCATTGAGACGCAATATAATAATTCTCTTTTTGAATGAATACGCGCATAAGTTGTAAGTAGTAGATAGTAGGCCTGTAATGGCTGGGCTGCAATATAGAAAAAAAAGAATATAATAGTTCTTCTCCTCACATGTTCAAACACACTCCAATTTCGCTTGCATCCGGAAGGCTACAAGTTAGACTTAATATTCTGTGGCAAACTTTGTAAGGTTGGAGTTTGACTACCAAATAGCTACCACCATTCAACTATAAAAATATAAATGTAAAGGTTAATATTTAATAAGTCAAATAACTTAAGTTAAAGACTTAAAATATAAAGACAACTAAACCAATCACTTGCAAAGTCGACCTTTTGTCTCTAGCTCTAATAGCTGGCCAGGAACGAAACAACCCATCTAACATTTTGTACTTAGCAAGCTCACCAACTAGTATATCTTGTATTGCTTCATGGGACCATTTTCTCAACACATTTATAGTAATTATCCCACTTTGAAACTTATTTCTTCATTCATGTTGGCTTTAAATTACAATCAGATTCAAAATATAGTCGGTCGAATGCAAAGATCCCGTCGATGGTCAGGTCCACCTTGTATCAATGATTTGAAAGACTTTCTCATATTGCTTATCATTACCAAATATGCATTCAATAGTTTCCTTGGCTTTATCCATTGCTTCATGAATATAGCCCATTCGTGGCTTTTTTTCCCCATCCACAATCGAGCACCTTGATCGAAAAGGACCATAAACCTTGAAGAGCTCGGACAACATGTTCCAAAAGTGTGTAGAAATCGAGTGGCAACAACTTCTTTCCCCAAAACTTCTTTTACAAATCTATTTGAAGCCTATTAGGAGAGAGGATCAAAGCTATCAAGTTCTTCTTTTGCAAGTACATAGCTTGCAAAAGTCAAAAAAGCCGTTAGAATCTTGTCTTGGCAAGTTTTCACCAAATTTCTTTCATTGGTGAATTTCCTCATCAAATTCAGCAACAATGACCTTTGTTTCTTGGCTACATATTAGCAAAAGAAATATTATTGTAATTATTGTGACTAGGCCTAGCTTAGTAAGTATTAACTATTAAGTATAAAGTCTAAAGAAAGTTAGAACTTGAATTAGAAGTTAGAACTAGAGAGGAGCGAGCTATTACACGAGCATAGGGTTAATCTTGAATATGTCACCAAACATCAAATTGATGCAATGGGCAACACATGGAGTCCAATAGATTTGCATCAAGGTACGAGCCATCATCATGTCACACTTTCACATTTTCACTAGCATTATCAGTGACAACTTGTGCATTTGAGTCCAATTTCTTCGTTATCTTCTCAAACAAGTTGTGGTATTTTGTTGGCATTGGTAGACTCATTCACAGCATCAATACAACCAAAAGCACATTACCTATTGGACAATTCACCAAAATATTGATGATCATCTTTCCATTATATATTTGTCCATTTATTATATATAGACAACAAACTTTGCCACTTGCACTTCATGCTCCTCAACTAGTGCATCACCTTTGTATGCTCCTCAACTAGTGCATCTACTTTCTTCACCTCTTTTTTTAGCTGAGTAACTCTAACCTCATGATATGTAGGAGGCTTCATTCCCGGGCCATATTGCCCTACAGCCTAAATGAATTTATCAAATGCCTCATAATTGACACAATGAAAGGGAGCCCCGCGTCGTACATCCACGATGCAAAAGCATTTACAGCCCGCTCCCTTAAAAAGAATTTTGTCATCAATTCCTTACCGTACTCCTCCCTTTCCAATGCCTCCCTTTTGTGGTGGTTTTTGTGAAAAATACAGATTAAGAGGACCTTTAGTCACGTTACCTGCCGTGGATGAGGCACTACCACTGGAAGACATTTTTTGCGTTTTGGAGGAAGGCATCATTTCATCATATTCATCCATATTATCATCATCATCAATCACATTAACCGTTGGTTCGTGTATTTGATTCTTTGGATTAGTTGCAACTTTGTTTTCGACAAACGCCCTTACTTCTTCCCTAACCTCCACCGGACAACTTGGACATGCTTTTACATTCTATTTCCACCCATCAAATGGTGCTTGTGCCGAGTAATACCACCATTATATGTATGTTTACAAAACACACATATAACCGAATCTTTCATTGGTCCTTGTATACAATAATTCCATCTGATGTCTTTTTTTTTGCTACTAGTATCGGACTGAGACGCCATTGGAATTGATGCTCATTAACAAATATTTACTATATTAATTGATATATAAACTAAATAAATTTAGTTGGGTAGAAATAAAAATAAAACACTCCAATTATTTTTTTTAAAACGGGCAGTGGCACTGTGGCAGAACGCAGAGGGAAGGCAGAGATTTTTCTGTTCTGTTCTGTGTAGAAAACAGTAAACTCTGAAGCAGAGCTGAAAGAAAACAGAGAAGCCGAGAAGGTGAGAAGAAGAAGGAGAAAAAAGAACTGAAGTATTGAACTCTGAAGCAGAGCTGAAGAAGAAAGAAGAAAGCAGATGAAGAAGAAGAAAAACGAAAAACTGAAAAAGAAGAATAAGAATTGAAGCAGCATACCTGGTCGGCTGGTCTGGAGAAGACGAAGGCCAAAAGAAGGAGAAGTCGCGAAGGGTAAGTCGATCGAGTGAGTGTGAGTCAGTGAATCGCGATGGGTAGAAGTTTTATTTTAAAACCCTAAAAAAAGTTTTACCTATTAAAGACCTAATTTTTTTTTAAAAATACAAAAGGTGACGCCATTCATCGCCATTGTCGCCTCGTCGGCTATAGCGCCATTCCCACGCCTTTTGAATTTGGCGTCGCCGCGATGGGGGAAGGCGACAGTGCCTCGCCTCGCCATGTCGCCTTTGGCGAGAGGCGCTCGCCTTTCACAACCCTGAGCTAGTTACTACTATAGTTGATTTATTAGACCAATGGATTTTTGTGAAATTATGTGCATTTGGAAATTTGTAATAGCATGTAGTTGCAAGCATTTATTTATAAAAGGAACACAAAGATATGTGATTTATTAATGCGGCGCCTTAAGATTTTCTGGTACTTTATTTATGAACTATTGTTTGCTCATTTGGGAAGAAGATTGTATAGGAAGTTTTGATAGTTTTCACAAATAGTGGGGTTTTCGTGTTTATGAGAAAATGTATAACTTTTGAGATCCAAATTGCATGTCCAAACAAAATTTCAACTTCAAATTAACTTGATTTCAAATCATGATTTAAAATCAGGCCCAAACGGGTCCTTAGTTCAGAGGTGCATTTTGATACCAATCCTGCATTATGTCGATGTTACTCCATATCTTATGGATGAATCAACTACATAGGATAGCATTATTTCTTAGAAAAGGGAGGATAATATCACACTTACCAAGGTGCATTCTGATACCAATCCTGCATTTTGTCGATGTCACTCCATATCTTAATGGTAAGGTCATCACTGCAAGTTATGGAATTCAATGTAAACTCTATTTAAGCGGTGACTATAACAACCATCCTATTCAAGATACACCAGAGTTCATAGCATATATTTTAAAACGAATTCAGCAGAAAGAAAAGCATACCTGCAAGAAACCATTTTGTGTCCACTAGCATCAAAAGAGAGAAACCAGACAGTAGATGTATGTCCGCTGAAAGTTCAACCATGTTGTGACATAAGCTCCAAAAACATTTTAATCAAAGTTACTAAGTCATATGTCCATCCCTTAAAACACTCGTATTGCTTGTTCTAGACCACATGCTAAAAGTTTAGGCCAAAGGCCGATGAGGAAATATGAAAACCCAATAAAAGAGCAGTCAAGACGGCACAAATTTGAAAGCGGAACTTTTAAATGCCTGAATTAGTCCATTGATATGAGAACAAATGGACCCCTTTTCACTGTGAGTAGGATGAGTGCAAGAGCTTACACAAAAGTTTCTTCAAATGAATTCAACACTCTAAAACAACAATCCAACATATGACTATTATATGAAGTTTCCAAATAGTCTCACAATGAAAGGTTTGTCAGAAGAAAAGATATATTTACACACTATCTAGACATAAAAAAAATGAACTATGTACCACCAAAAGGGAAATAACCGAGGGATCACAAACATTATTTTTATCCAATCAACTGGTGGTAGCCAGAATTGTTGAAAATACTTCATCCATTTATAATACAACATTATCTCTGCCATTTCTGAGCAACTCGAAGAAGATATTTCAACTTTTCAGTACCCATATAGTCTTCCCACCCATAAATATAAATTTCATGAGTTCAAGGATTATTTAGTAAATGAATGTCACAGTTATTTCTTCCCAGTTCCCATGTTTCTTTACATCAAGAAAGGATTCAGCTTGTTGACTCAGTTACTTCTTTAGGACAAAACAAAGGAAAACATCACTCTAAGAAACTCAAAAAAATTGGAAACATGGGCCTAAACAAGTCCACTTGCTCTAATGCATGCAAGTATTCATCCATGTTAAGATGCCTGTCCATTTACTTCTCTATCTCTTTCTCCCAAATATTTAAGTTCATATCGACTCTTATAATGAGATCCTCTTGAATGATGGAGATCACTTATAAGCTGCTTTGTAAATTATTAAGCAAGGTTTCAGAAGTTCTCCATCCGGAGTTTTCACCTATCCAGCAGGCATAAACTGGTTCATAGAATATTAACCATAGGTCTGAAAACTCATACAGATTAACAAGCATTCCTCTACTCCATACCTCGCATCCAAAGTGAGACTCATACCTCTCTTGCTATTGCCACGCTCTTGCATACGTGCATGCCACTATTCCATAAATCTCACCTTAACAGAGTTCCTTTTTAAAAAATGAAATCTCACTTTAACAAGGCTACCCAATTCATACATGTTATTTCATAGCCTCTAACGATAGAATTTTATTTCCTTTTGCCTAATTATCAATCTAGGGTATTTTGGAGACAGACTCTCCATCCCGCAAGAGGTAGGGGTAAGGTTTGCATACTCCCCAGCCTCCCCCAGAACCCACTTGTGGGGTCACACTGGATATGTTGTTGTAGTCTAATTATCAATCTGTAAAAAGTTTTTCACATATACAGATTCATCAACCAAAGTCTAAAAGAATAAATAAGTCAACATCATATTGCTAGCACTTATAGTCATAAACTTGGAAATATAAGATATACCAAAACTCATCCATATTCTTGATTAACCGAAAACTTTTTTAAAATAGCTTCTGCACGTAATCTAAAATTTTCACCTCCGAATAGCACCTTTCCTTATGATTTTTGATGAAGTCCTTTCCCTTCTGCTTATTCCTAAAACATTAAAACCTATGATACCACATATTCTGCAAATGATAACTAAAACTTTCTCATTCTCAAAACTTGTCAAAATATGAATCACAGTCTTGCAGGAAAGGTCAATTCGGACAGAGGGAGCACTAATGACCTAAATTGAATTAGCTATATGTTATAGACTAAGAAAGTCACCTCATTTCAATACAATATAGTTAATCAACATAAAAGAAAAGGTCTTACCACACTAAGGATATGATCACCATCTTGATGACATAGTTCAAGTGTTCAATTTTTTCTCCTCTAGTAAATACCAATAAATTTAAAGACTCAAACATTTTCTGATAAATTTAAGACTCAAACATTTTCTGTAGCAGTAGTCTGAGACGATTTGAGCACACCTCAACTAATCACAACATACTTACCACGTCCAACCAATATAGGTGCTAGGGAACTCTACCCACTAAGACTTAGGCAGTTCGAAAAAAATCAAATAGTGTTTTTGGTCTCTGCTGGGATTGGAATCATCTCCAAGGTTTTAACCCACTCCATTGACTACTTGGCCACACTTCTGGGTGGAATAAATTTAAGATTCTGTTTTGCCCGATAACAACTCTTACCTATCAGATTCACCCAAAGTTTGAATACAATGCCAATCATCACTATCGCCATCCTCTACCCAAACCTGCAGTTTCAAGCACCACTAGAGATTAGATATTATAACTTACATATGAAGAGAGACAAGTTGACTACCAATTCTATACCTTACATCTAATAGGGGTATGAAAGGCATGCTAGAATCTTCTAAACAAAAACAAAAGGGGGGAGGGGGTGCAAAGTTGAACCTTAAATATACCTTAATGGTGTTATCATAACTACATGAGAACAAAGTATCCGTAGATGGATTCCACTGAACAATCTTAACATCTTGTGTGTGTCCTTGTAACACTGAAACACAGTCAAACTCATTTCCAGGCAACACTTCCCATATCCAAACCGACTTATCTCGTCCACACGTCGCGAGCAGTGAGCCCGAATTATTCCAAGAAACGCTTTTCACTTCATTGTCATGACCCTGAATATTACCCGCGTAAGAAAAATAAGAAGGCACACAAGAGTTTAGAAGATTTATTGCCCATTGAAAAAAATGAAAAAAGCCAAATATAAAAGTTAATGTAAATTAGGATCACAAAGCAATATCAGACAAATTAAATGATTCCATTTAATACAACTCCACAGATAACAAATTTTCTTATTCTACTGACAGATTTCTGAAGTTTTTTGTTGATATGCACAACATATTAATGGACACAAGATTATTAGTTTTGCCTAATTTGCGGAGGTTGTTGTTAGAGCTGGGTTAACGAATATGAACTGAAACTAATATGATAGAGAGATGGAAGCCAAAAGGTAAGTGTACCTCCAAGGTGGAGACACACTCAAAGTCAACCCCAACATTTTCCCAAATAGCAGTGGTTGCATCAAAGCTAGCTGTTGCCAAAAATTTGCCCGACGATGACCATGCACATGATCTAACAGTCCGTGTATGTGTTTCCTCCAAAACAGCCTGCAAAATTTCCTTCAGATAGTCACTACAGCTCGTTTTTTATTCTTATAGGTTGAATTAGCTAGAGGATGAAGGTCACTTTATTTCTTGAGCATGGAAAGAGTGCTAGAGGAAGAAGAAAAAAGGGAAATGGGAAAAATGTATAGCTTGCTTTGTGGCTGCAGAACCCCATTTGTGCTTTCCAATAAATTTAATTAACTATCATAAGTAAATAATAATTCTTAAAAAGAGAAACTTACCAAATCTCAAAACGAAGATCAAAGAACTAAAGCAGCATCCAACACAATAGATTTTAAGATGATACTCTACAGGTAACTCCTTTGTCAATATTGCTCCAGGGCATTAACATATTTCCATGTGAAGAATTAATTTCTAATACTCCGTAAACTTTATTTTTCTTGGACAGAACTGATACTTCATAGTAAATAAGTTATTAACAAGTTTTACATTATTAATCATTAGAGAAAATTTTGGATTCTAATTGCAGCTCTATACTGTATCCAGTT
>JACEIK010006050.1:77783-92728 GCA_018107945.1 Datura stramonium
AATGATGAAATACACACCTTTGGTGCATGCATGTTTTTGGTTTTTTGAGGTAAGCCCAAATAGTTGTTGTTGTCCCCATATTCAACCCCCACTTTTTTTTTTTTTTTTTACTTTAATTTTTTTATCCGACGTTCGATATCTGTATTATTGTGCAGTAGTTTAGTTGGCATTAGAATATTATTTTATTTATTCTATCCTATAATTTTCTGTTTTTCAATTTCTGTTACTATGTACCGTCACTTTTACATTGATTATCGCACTACTTTATTTAGTTACTGTTCTTTTTTTTTTTTCATTCCCAAAATGCTCTGTCATACTTTCCATAGTATTTTATTATGATTTCTTCACTTTCGTTATTTCCTTTTTCAATTTACTTTGACATGTTTTCCTTGAGCCAAGGATATATCGAAAATGACCTCTTTATCTCCCAAGATAAAGGTAAGGTCTGCGTAAACTCTAGTCTCTTCAGACCCCACATGTGAGATTACACCAGATATTATGTTGTTATTATTTGATATCTGCATTCGAACATTAATTAATCTGTATTTACACTGTGTCAGGGCATTTAAGGAGGAAACACTTTTGTATCGAACTTTTTATCATGTTTTTTTTCTTTAATTTTTTTCATACGACGTTCAATATTTGTATTGGATAGCAGATTAATAGGTAGCAGAGTGTTTGTCTTATTTATTCTTCCATACAGTTAGTCCTAATATTTCTTATGTAATTTTTCGATCCTTCAATTTTTATTACTATTTACTGTATCTTATATTTTGAATATCGCACTATTTATTAAAATAACTATTCTTCTTTTATTTTTTTTTCTTCAAAATACTTTATCATGCTTTTAATAGTTTTTTGTCACGATTTCTTCCACTTTTTTGTTACCACCGCAATTTTTATTTTATATACGTATATTGAGTAACTGTATACCTACATTTCAGCACATTGGGTGTTAAAGAATTTATTTATGCAAAAAAAAAAAAAAAAATTAAAGAAAAAAGAGAGATTCTTGGCAGATCATTGTCCTTCTTGGGTATTTGTGAATAAAAAATAGTCATTTACGTGAACCCCATTTGGGAACTTGAGGCTCTCAACTTTCCCAATTGGTTTGTTCTCCCAAACTGTTGCAAATTCTCCTTCTAGTTCCTGGAAATTCGATACTCTATTTGTTTTTCAGGGAAAAACTTGGACGTGGGTATTTGATAATCAAAGGCCTTTTTTTGGTTCCTGAGGATCAAAAGAAGTTTTTTTGGTGAATCCCATCAAGGAATTTGAGGTTCTTTATTTTCTCATTTGGTTGTTTCCTGCATATTTTGTGAATCTGGGGGGTGTTCTTGGAGGAAAATTTTCTTTCTAGGTATTTTCCCGGAAAATATCTGACCCAGATTTTGGAGACATTTGCTAATTTTTTCTGGGAAAAATTTGGTGGGGGCATTAGGGAATCTTGTATAGTTGGAGAATTTGTGACATTTCCCATCAACAAAAGGTGAAAAGTTAAAGACTTGATTGTGATTTTAAGTGATCAAAGATTTGATTTTTATGGTTTTTTTCGCCAGCTCAGGTATTTCATTTTACCTCTAGTTGACAAGGTCCTTTTCCCCTTTATTTCTTTTTAGATATTGGTCACCATCAAGATAGTACGTATCATATTTGTATATAGAAAAAATTGTCTATTTGATCGGTTGATTGATTGATCAAGTCAGAAAGCATATTGGTTTGAGGTGTTGAAAGGGTTCTTTCTGTTTCTTGTGAGGGAGGATTTTCATTGGATTTGTTTATCAGTTTGAGATTCTGATTGTTGAGACAAATTGACTTTGAAATTATGTGTAAGGAAGGTTTAGTTGTGGGGTTGTTGTTAGTTTGTTAGGAAAGAAGGAATTTCTTTGCAGCAGAGGCTGTCATCTGCTTATCGGATAGTTTAAGGTATCATTGTGTAAATACAGCCACCACAGATGTTCCTCATCTTCTGCTAACAATCATGCCAGAACGATATCCGAAAACTATGCGATTTTTTAGCCTTGTGGGAAATTCATTTGGATGCTCTGCGTCAGGCGAGCGGCTAGTTTCTGCTGCTAGAGATGGAGATATCCAGGAAGCCAAGGCTTTACTGGATTATAATCCTCGCTTAGTGAGGTATTCAACTTTCGGTGTTCGAAATTCACCCCTCCATTATTCTGCTGCCCAAGGACATCATGAGGTATATTCAGAGTTTAATGCTTATTTGTGATGGATATGAAGATAAATTTGAGTTTTGTTTAAACTTGATTGTGACATAGTTTAACTCAGCACTTAGTGGATTTTCTATGCGATCAATCATTTGACTCTTTCTTTGTCCTCAGATTGTTACTCTCTTGCTCGAGTCTGGAGTTGACATCAATCTCAGAAACTACCGGGGGCAGGTGGATTTTTCTCTCCTTGCCTTTTTTCGCTTTAATTTTTTCCTCACTCAAGTACAGTTCTATAATTTATACTTGATTCTTCTTAATTGATTGAAACTAGTATTTTGTCTTATGGTTAACAGACTGCTTTGATGCAAGCATGTCAGTATGGTCACTGGGAGGTCGTTCAGACTCTCATCCTTTTCAGAGCCAATGTATGACAGTTTATTTGCTTTGTTTACATAGAAGTATTAAAACTGTTTTCTCCTTGTGAAATTTCAACTTTATCGGGTTTTCTAGAGTAGTTGGGATGTGTCAAGATTCAACACAAGCTTACAGTTGTATTATGTTTTAGATTCATAGGGCTGATTATCTCAATGGAGGTACAGCACTTCATTTAGCTGCTCTGAATGGACACTCTCGATGTATTCGGCTTCTCCTTGCTGATTATATTCCCAGCATTCCTAATTTCTGTAATGTCATGAGAAAGAGATCAAGAAAGGAAGACTCTATCCAAGAATTTGATGACTTGTAAATCTCTTTTTCAAGCTTTGCATTTGATTTTTAGTCATCTCCTGCTTCTATCAAACTGTATTAACGTGAAGTTCTTTGTGCTTGCTCTAGTGCATTGCATGAGGTGATCAATAGACCTGCTGATGGTGGCATTACCGCCCTTCATATGGCAGCACTGAATGGCCATGTTGAAAGTCTCCAGCTACTCTTGGACTTGGGAGCTTCGGTCACCAAGGTTACTGTGGAAGATGGGACCACAATCGATTTGATAGGTGAGACAACTTTCCAAGCTCTGCCTAGAAACACGTATATCATATTGATCTCTTGAATGCCTTATTTCCTTGTGCACTTTGCCCTTCCCTCCCCACCCCCACAATTGAAAAAAAATAGTTGTTGTAGCTGTATTCCTTCAATTCGTAAATGCCTATCTGCCATCTTTGTCCATATCATGTTGTAACTTATTATATTAGTAATTCATACTGAGGGAAACTATGCTATTGTCTGGGTGTTTCTAATGTGTTTCTCGTGGTTCTTTATGAGTATTCCTTAAATGTCAGATTTACTGATCATGCTACAGATTTCAGTCTCCATTTTGGAAGATCTAAAATAATTATAACTTGTAACAGGCAATATCAATCTTGGATGAAGAATGAATATTGGAATTCTTCGGTATGCTTTCAAAAAAAGAAGTAGAATTATAGATAAACAACAACTTTGCCTTAGTCCCAACAAGTTGGGTCGGTTTTATGAATTTCTCATTGACCATAGTTCTCAATTTAAAGCAGAATTAGAGATAGCACTCAATAATCATTACTCAGTTCATCCTTTTACTGGAAAGGTAAAACATGTTTCTATATTCAAAGCATACGCAAACTCTGTTGACCTGATAAAATATGTGATTATCCACAACCTTGTACATTAGTTTGCTCTAGTTCATGGAGTTGCTGGGATGTCAAAAAAGAAGTTGCACGAATGTCATGTCCTGAGTTTTGATGATGTGCACTAATTAACTTTAGTGACATTTCCTTGCAAGTTTTGTGTTTTTCGTTTGGCACTTTAGCTAGTGTAGATCATGAGTAATATACTTTGTACTTAAGGAAGCTAATGTCTCTATTGTATCTGAGAGGGCGAGAGAGACAATTGCTCATCAGATTCACGTATTACTCAATATCTTTCAAAGTGAAGTATTAAAAGATGCAGATATGAGATAACTTGAATCTATTGTATCCAAGGGTGTGACCTGGTGATCAATGAAGTGGGTGCAAACCTTGGAGATTAGGGTTCAAATCCCAGCAGAATCAAAAAACTTGGTATTAACAATGACTACATGAACTTTATGCATGCATGAACTATGTGATGCAATATATAAATGGAAGAAACCTTACATCTAAGAACAAGAAAGTAAAAGATAGATAGATAGACACAAGATGGATCTAATTGAGAACTTCAACTCTTTGATAGCTAAGACCCACAATTAAGGAATCCAAGAAGCACCAATCCCTTAGATGACCCTCAAGAGGAAAACTTCCTTAAGTAAGCAATCTCTCAACATTATCTAGCAACAACGGCAATCATAATCTCAAAATCATCTCAAAAATAATCTAAGTCTAAATGAGCTATTCTCAACTATTTATAGTATAGGTTAGCTATTACATAAATGCCCAAAAGTGGCACCTTGAAAATTGCAAAAATAACCAAAATGTGTTGCCAGGCATGACATGCGACCGTATGTGGTCATCTGCAGTCCGCATGTCACTTTATAGGTTAAGATCCAGTTCCCCATATCTGATATACGGTACAAGGTACGGGCTGTATGTTGATGCGGTCCGCATGTCACTCTGTGGGTTTTCTAGTATGTTTCTCTTTCAGCTAAGTAGATGCACTTGAAATTCAGTTTTATTACTCTAGGAAACTCTTTACGGCCACTTCATAATAGTTGTCATGCTAAGCTTGAGTGCAAGCTACTGTTTGTGATGCGAAAGAGCAAACTTAAAAACAAAATCCAACTATTTTTCCTGGGGACATGGATTAAGAAGCAGGTTTTGCTATTGTGTTGTTAAACTAAACATCACAATCTTTTACTCGAATCCTCCTAAACTTCCTTTTTGTAAGAAGAGGAAGATAACAAATAGAAACCTGATACCACCTGAAACTCTTATTCGGTGGCAGATTAGGTTTCAGTTCCTCTTCTGTTAAGCATCAGTTCCTAGCGTCCTTGATATGTGGAGCCTACAATCTAGAGGTCTGATGCCATGAATCAAAGAGTTGATATCATCTCTTTTTTTTTGAAACTGAAAGGTAAATATTTTACCTTGCAGGTGCAGGAAGTACTCCACTTCATTATGCTGCATGTGGCGGGAATGCTCAGTGTTGTCAGGTGCGTTCCTCTTCTTTTTGCTTTTCTTTTTTATTTTTCTGGTACAGTTGGTGCAACTTCTGAAGTTGTCATTTTTTATCCCAACTTTCAGCTTTTAATTGCCAGGGGTGCCAGTCTCAATGCAGAAAATGCAAATGGGTATGATATCTTTACATGATTAACATCTTCGAAATGTACTAAAAGCAAACTCTTACTTATACTTATTTTCTCTCTGTGTCAATTCAAATGGACTATTCTGCATTCTGGAATCTTTAGCCACATTTGTTGCTTCATCCTGTATGAAAATCGTTATTTCGGGCTCATGGTTCATAGAGGACATGATTATTTATTTTGCTTCTCTCTTTTGAAATACTCAAGTTTGACTATGTTTCTCAAGCATGCTATGTTCAGTTTATGACCGTGATGCTGGGGATTTTTCAGAATAGAGTCCTTCACATTCTTTTCATGCACAAAGTGGATAACTGCAGTGGTTATAATGAATCTCCACATGATAATTGATAATAAATTACTTTTCTTCCATAACTGACGGATACTATAAATAACTTATGTCAACTTTAGCTAGTCTATTACTGTCTTGCTGCTATTGGACTTGTCATTAAGCAGCTAATAGAGTTGCGCTGCATTTATATCTTTTTAAACTTTGAGCTGTAGTGTCAGCCTGATTTGGTTATCTTTTTTATACTGCGTAGTTTTGAAGAAATAGAACTTGGAATAGACTAGTGAGACCTTGTACCAGTCCCTCAACTTTTTCTCAATGTAATTCTCGTATAGCAACTCTGCTAGTAGTTCTATCATGCCTTAGATAAATCTTCTAACTTGCATATTTACTTTTACATGCTTTCAGGTGGACCCCTTTGATGGTTGCACGATCATGGCATAGAGATGGGCTGGAGGAGATTTTAAGTGCTCGTCCAGAAAGGCAACCACGTCCTCTTCCTTCGCCATTCCTATGCCTCCCTCTTATGAGTATAGTGAAGATTGCTAGGTGAGTCCGGTTCAGCAATATTGGTCGGACTCCTTGATGCTCATTCATCAATCTGACATTATAATGACACATTTCATCTTATTTTCCGTTCTCCATTATTTTCTTTGTCTATCAATTTGTGATTCAATGCTATTGCTGCAGTGCTACAGCGACAGCCTTGCATACAAGTGAATTAGATGCTTTAATTTTCTTTCTCCGTCTCTCTCTACTGATAGGTTAGATGTTTCATGTCTCTCATTAAGTTAAGGAAGAAGCTGTGTTTGCGGAGAATGTTTTAACAACATAAGTCCAATGATGTTGCTCTTTGGCCTATTGTTTGCCACTGCACCTTATATTCTACACATCTCGTAAATTGACCCATTGGCAATTGGTATCCAACCTTAAGACTCTATTTCAGATTGAAATATCCTGTCTCCACATCTCATCTACCACTGTTATACTTAGAATAAGACTATCGGTGTCCTGGAGATTTGTTCTGTATGTGCAGGATTTACGCGTGTTTTTTCTTTAAATTCATTTGTGACAAATTTAGCCCGAATCCAAGTGTGACCAGTCTGTTAACCCTTGCATCTTTATCAAAATCTGTCTGTTCCTTAGCACCTCCCTTTTACATCTCATGAGGTTACTAAATATTCATGGCACGTTAAAAAGTGGGAATGTGTATTTACTTTGGCTTACTGCTGAGCCTATTATATTATGCATCTTCTTTTTTGATGAAAGTGTTTGCAACATTCTGCCCGGAGTAGCTCTTTAAATTCAAATGCGCACCAAGCAGTATTCATCTGGATAGCTCTTTATTATGATGCATTTCCAAATTCTGGCACGGATAACATTAATAATCGAGTCAATTCATGTGATATGCCCTTGTGGTGTACCAGTGTCTGATCTTCTTGATAAGATGGTGAAAGATCATTATTTCCAGTTTTCTGTTTTCTTATGATTTTTAATGGAATATCGTTCTCTTTCAGTATTCCGTTTGCAAGTTACATACTGACAAGGCTCGGGAATGAGAATTATGAAAATAAGTTTTGTCATTTTCTGCAGAGAATGTGGATGGAGAACAGTTGATTCCCCATCGATTTGTATAGACCCTTGTGTTGTTTGTCTGGAAAGAAAGTGTACAGTTGCTGCAGAAGGTATGTCTTTCTGAAACTGCTTGAAAATGTGTAGACGGTAAACATGAAATTGCTGATAATTTGAATCAAATATCTTACGAGAAAGATTTATATAATACTTTTTTGTTCTATTCTTTTACTTCCAATTGACATGCAAATGAAATTATAGTCTACTTTCTAATGGTAAAGGCAAATTGAAGAATTTCCTAATCAGAGTGATGAGCCTCTGTTGAGGTACTCGCAAGTTGAGACTATGTAACTCCAAGAATAAAAACTAAGAAAAGATGTTCATTGCCCCGTTCAAGAACATGTTCCTGTTGCATTGGAACTCCGGAAGTTCTTGATATTTCAGTGTCGTGATATATTATATGCTCAAGGCTGGAAGTTCTTTTTTCCGATGCCATTATCATATACATAAATCTGCACATTTGCATGTGAACTGCTTGATATCATCAGAATGATTGATTACTGTTCCTCTTTGATTCTTTTCCTGCTCGCTGGATTTATCGTTTTTTTAAAATTTGTTCATTATTTATCTTTCATTATATTCCATCTATGGAAGCTTCCGCTGTAAGCATTGTACCCAATGTGCCAGTCTAGTTGATGCAGTGCCTAATGCTTGCTGTGTTGTACAGGTTGTTTTCATGAATTCTGCACGCGCTGTGCATTGTACCTGTGTTCCACCAGTAACACCTCAACCGTGGCCCACGGCCCTCCAGGCTCGATTTCTTGCCCTTTATGCCGACATGGCATTGTTTCATTCGTTAAGCTGGCGGATACGACGCCAATCATCAAGGAAGCAGCAAGAACGAGTCTATCATTGCCTTTTTGTTCCTGTACAGCTGATGGACAAGAACCAACTACGTTAGAAACACCTTTTTGCAAGCCCGAATTATATTGCTCTCGACTCTCCCCTCTTGGCTCTTCCTTCCGCTCGTTAAGCTGCCAAAAGTTCCCTGCACTGAAATTCAGCCCTGCCCTTTGTATGGGAACACCGGACACGAGTCCATCTTTAGTTCCAAGAACCGGTGAACGAGAACATCTAACTCGATGTTCACGATCCAGCTTTAGGCGATCAACGTCGAATGTTGAAGCTAGAAGATGGTTGTGTTCCTTCAGCCAATCTGTTGAAACTGGAAGCAGTTTCTAAAAGGTCTCTATGCCTATTCAACTATTTGTTTCAACCTTAATTTTACAGGGAAATCCCACAGGTTTTTCATCTCTTTGTTTCTTTTCTTCTTTTGGTTCAAAAGAACTTTTGTTTGTATACTTCTTCTTGAGTCTCGTCCACTAAAATGTAATTGAAATATTTCAATCTATATGAAGTTTGGCCTGTAAATAATAAGTAACATATGTTATATAAGTGAAATGGAAAAGAATCCTGGGCTGGTATTTATTGATGTTGATCTCTATTTTCTGCCTCTCTGTTTCACCTATTTATGTTTCTCTTCTGATTCTTTAGTTCACTGGCTCGATTAATTCGGATTAGCGCTATATAAAACTCACTACGGGAGGGTTTTAACGGGAGATTTGTACAAATAAGATGATTTGCAGAGGATAGAATGTATGCAAACATTACCCTATCTTTGTGGGGGTAGAGAGGCTGTTTCCGATATACTCTTGGCTCAGAAGAAAAGAAAATGAAGCATGTTTGCAAGAAAAAATATGACAAAATACTAGCAAGATTACAAAGCAACTAAAACGAGAAACCAAGACAGGTTAGAAGGAAAAAAAAAAAATAACGACAGCAAAATGGCAAGATGGACAAGACCAAAGAAGAAGCAACATGTAACCATGGACAAAGTAGAAGATACTGCGCAAGTACTGAACATGAATAGTGCTAATAAGGAGAAAAAGGGAAGAGAAAGACGAGAAGACTAGCCCCTTGTCTCCACGTAAAGGTGCTACAACGTTCGGCTACCTTCTAACCTTTGTTCTACCCTAATTCTTGATCTTCGAAATTTTCTATCTAGGGTAATATCCTCAGTTATTCAATTATTCACAAGTTTTGCCGGAGATGACATGACTTCAATACTATCTTCATTCTATCTATCTTGTTAAACTGTTCACTAGTTTCGCCGGATTGACAAATCTTGCCTCGTTCACAAGTTCGGTCGGATGGGACATAACTTTGGTAACTCTACTCTTTATTCTACCTATCTCGTTAAATTACTCATATTCACAAGTTTTATCTGACGGGCACAAAGTTCAAAAAAGTGACATAAAATGAAACATACAGTGAAATTTTCTAGGTTTTACTCTCTGCTAAAGGGGCTCCATTCTACTGTATAACTTTGAGCATTGGTAGAAAGTTGTGTGTTATGTTATTTGGAATTTACCCAAATAACCTAGATTGTAGAATTTTTTTTTATTCTCGTTCGATGTTCGATATCGTGGCTATTTGTTCTTGTGAATGATAAGATATTCAAGGACAAAATTCAAGCCCTATGCATTGACGAAACTAGGAGTTCGGCAAAGAATATATAAATTTTCTTCTCGATTGTATTAAAAGCATGCAAAATTAAATATACATTCACGATAACTAACATTATTATATCAACTTGGTCACTATTACTTTAGTCCTATTTTATAGAATAGTACTAATAAAAAATGAAACATGTGAAATGATTTGATATTTAATAAATGCTAAAAGAACCAAAAAGGAAAAGTACTGTCTCTAATTGGCAGAATTGCCATGTCTAGATTTGACAACATTACTGTTTCACTTTAATTTTTTGTTTTGTTTTTTAATGAAGAAAAGCTCTAAGGTAGTTGATAAAGTTAATGTCACTTGATAAGAAGATTATAGTTTCAAACTGTGAAAATAATCTCTCATAGAAATATAAGATAAAATTACGTATAGTTAAATTTTTATGATTTAATTTTTTTTCAAACACTGCATATGACGGAAGTTTAATGCATCAAACTATCCCGATATTTTAATGTTTCACTTTTTTTTTTCCTTGTATAAAGAATCTATTATACATAATTTTACCTTGCATGTCATACTATATTATTATATAAATTAATATTAGGCTAATGCTTTCAACTGGTTAATTAACAACTCATCAATAATTCATACTACATTGATAATTTCTTGATATATTAATACAATTAGGCAAACTATAATCTTAGAAAATTAAAAATAATAATAAGCCTTGTTTTTCATATAATCATTCTTCTAATAGTTACATGATACATAAAAATTCGTTATGTTTTTTTTTCTTCATCGATCATCTCGAGAGATAACGAAAGACTTCTCGGACGTTCAAGCTCAGAAGGAATAGCTAAAGAAAGAAAAGGTGGGAGATTTGAACTGCATAAACAAATTAAAAAAGAAGAAGACTCGAGCAAGAACATGAGAAAAGCCTTGCAAGGTCAAGAAAAAGAGCACAAAAAAAAATACAAGAAAAAAACAAGCTCAGCAAGGATAGCACCAACAAAAACCTACGATCGTCCCGTTCTCAGAGAATCATTTTTCTTGCAACTCGTCAGCAAACATGAATATTTATCTCGTTCGAAATTATAAGAAGGTGGGTGATCAATAATTATTAGTAATATGAAAAAATTAAAATACATAATTTTATCAAAGAGATAAAATATGAGAAAAGTAATATATGATGTGAAGTGATAGATAGTAGGTGAATAAGATTGATAGATTTATGAAGAGATGGATTGGTGTTTATATAGAGAAAGAAGAAAAAAAATGATAGTACAGGTGACATTTTTCATTTATTTATTATTATTATTATTTATAAAAGTTGAAAAGACAGATGAGAAATAAATAAAATTCTGATAATCCCTCTTATAAGTTATTTATTATTGTTGTTTACATGTCACATGTAAGGATTAGAAAATATGTGGAATACCTACGGAGATATTTAAAGTTGATACGATTTTTTATTTAGATATCTTAACTTAATTGTACATATATATTGAATATTTATTTCAATTAGGCATTTTTTGCTGAATTGGCACATACAGTCACTATTAAAAAATTACTATTTTTCTCATTGAAATTTTCCACGGAAAAATATTAAGTGGTTATTCTCACTGATATCAATGGATAAAAGAAAAAAAAAATTGTGTTTTTACATGAAAAAATCATGAAGTTTCACACTACTTCAGTGAGAATCTATTTTCGGTGAAAAAAAGATGAAAAAAATCATGTTTTATAACATAAATTTCATACTGATTTTCGATGAAAAAATCTTTATTTCTAATAGTGAGTCGTCCAATACGATCTTATTAGATTATCAATTTAATCACAACCAAATTAAAAATTTAAAAATCGAATCAATAGTCCAAATTAAAAAAATAACAAAAATATTAACACAATAACTCAATATCAATAATTACCGATTAAATCGATTTTTGAACCCACCTAACCCTAAATAGAAAAAAGTGACAAAACAAGGCAGCTATATAGCTAGGTTTCCATTGTAAGTGCAGTAAAATATTACTGTCAACACAATCTTTTACCTTCTAACTTACGCTAAATAAATATAAATAGAGAAAAAAATTGCAGAGAGAATAAGAAGAATAAATTTTTTTAAAAAATCAATTGCCAATGCCATGCATGGGGACTGATGAAAAAGATAAAAGAAGATTTTACCGACTCGATTAATTTAAATTCACGTGTAATTAAGAAAAATGTGCTTCTTATTAAAAAAAATTATTCGTTCGCAATTAGCTAGAAGGGAAGCCTTGGAGTAACTGGTAAAGTTGTTGTCATGTGACTAGCAGGTCATGAGTTCAAGCCGCGAAAACAGCCTCTTGCAGAAATGCAAGGTAAGACTGCGTATAATTGATGTTTGTGATCCGGCCCTTCACCGAACTCTGTGCATAGCGGAAGCTTTAGTGCATCGAGCTGCCCTTCTAATTAATTAGAATTGATGAAGGTTTTTAATTTCCCATTAAAAGAAGTAAACACTTTTCAATTGCATTTGAAATCGTGGCTAAACTTTGATTGTCGATTAAATCAAAACTCGCTATCTCACTTAATTTTTCCTTCGGATTCACGTCATTTTAAGTTCATTAAAGAGAAAAGCGCTCTCTATTAAAGTTTTATTTTCATACTCTTGATCTCGAATTCAAGATCCTACTATGACGTAATACATTTCATGATTCTCGTTAAATTTAACCGATAGAATTTATTGAAAATTAATAAATATTTACTTTAGGGACCATTTGTACAATTTTTTTTTCTTCCAAAAATCACAACTCATTTATGAGAGGATCCATGATGGGATCTATGAATAAGAGTACTATAGGTTGTAGCAGTATCTCACAAATAGTAAAAAATTGTACTAATTAATTATTCTTTCCGTTTTAATTTATATGACGTACTTCGATTAAATACAGAGTTAAAAAAATCTGATTTTCGATCTAAAACAATTCATATACGTTTGTTTGACTATAAATCATTTCATTAAAAATGAAATGAGTATTTTAAAAATTAAATTATTATTAAATATAGACATATTTTTTTTAACCGACTAAAAAAAAATGTGTCACTTGACTTAAAACACTATTTACTACGTACTGCATGCAATTTTGTTTTAAATTATTTTTTTCTTTGCGTGCAATTTAAGTAATTTTCCAATTTGCCAAATGCATGCAATGCAGTGATATGTGAGTTCTCATAAATATGATTTTTGTCCTTTTATAAAGTTTCTTTCTGTTGTTTGTGTATTGGACAAGTTCTCACAGTGTTATGATTTTAACCTATATATATATATCGGGTCGCGGTGGAGTGATAAAAAAAAATTTAAAATTTTTAATTAGAAATTTCGGATTTGAATATATTAGTACTGAATATAGTATTTGGCTTTATCCTATAGTGTTAAACTTTTCGACATGATTCAAATTTAACTAATTAGCACTAGTACAGAGATGAGATACCGGACACTAAAGGGCCGTTTAGTATGATGGACAAGAAATAATAATTTCGAAATAAAATATAAGATCAAGAGGTATTTCTAGATATATTACTCAAAAGAACCAGCACAATACGTCTAATCGATTAGAATTGAGAAAATTCTGTCCCTCCGGTGTTTGATTAGAGTTTTAATTAGTTTCGAGATTATTTAATTTATTCCACCGTTTATACAATAATGATGGGATAAGTTATCTCATATATTTGGTGGAATAACTAATTCTATGAGATATCTCAATTCATGGATAACTTTGTCTATTCCGTCCCCATATCAGATGAACCCTAAGGGTTATGTTTTCGGTATGAAGGAACATGTTTTCCATAGAAAATGTTTTCTTAGGAAAATAAATGAGTTTCTTACTTACTTTCTTGTGTTCGGTATGTATGCAAAGAATATTATCCTAAAATTATTTATATATAATCTAGACAAATATTNGTCAAGTTACATATAATTATATTTTACAATTTTAAAAATAGTCACAATATACAATTCTTTCAAGACACCCTCTTGTTTGATTCCAAAGTAATATAGAGGTTGTTTGGTTAAACTTATTTCGGCTAATCTCTGCGTTTGGTAAAAATAAAAGGGCTTATAGGTTAAGTGCTTATAGTATCTGTGAAACTCTCCTGCTTATATTAAAACTTTTCAGGGTCCGCTTCATGGGATCCAAGTTGAAAAAGATAAATTGAACAAGTATGGTCGTCCCCTGTTGGGATGTACTATTGGGCGTATATGCAAAAATCTTTTTCATTATTATAGTGGATCTTCCAAAAAAAAGATTTTATATCGAATAAAGTATATACTTAGACTTTCATTTTGACTACTTTAGCATATTTTCTCATGCTAATGTCTACTCTACCTTCCCGAGTTCATTCTCCGGGGAACTCCATTTAAATTATTCTGGTGGATTAAATAAGTTAAAAGCCATAAGTTGGTCTCTCCCAACTTATTATTTTTCAGCTTATAAGCACTTTTAGTTTGGTCAAACTTTTACCATTATAACCCTAATATTATTTTATAATCCCTAAAATACCTTANAATATCGAGAAAATTTTAGAAATAGCGGTACTTTGACTCTTAATTATCAATCATAATGATAATTTGACTAATTATCAAATGGACCAATAATTTACTTTAAAAAAAAAACTCGTGATACCGTGTATCACTTCACTCTATATGTATTCTCTATGTATTGATTCGCTCTATACCGAAGTGAACAAATACAATGTGAATTAACACTCCAATACAGAACAAAATGATACAACTCTAAATTTTAACTACGTATTATAATTTTTTTAAACTCTCGCTATTCAAATAAATACAATACATATATTTGTCACATTCAAAGTCGTTATAGCAACTTATCATATTTAATCAACATCAAAAAATCAAGTTGTACAAAATAAGAAAAATCTTCAAGTAATTTTTTTTTCCATTTTAGAGATAACTTGAAAAAAATAAAATAAATTAGATAAATCTTAATTTTTAATGAATTTGTTTTCTCTTTATTATAATTGTTTAGATGAATGATTCACTTTAAGGTTCAAAATTTTTTGACTTATATGGTAGAGTTTGGTGGTCGCATTGTAGCTATGAATTAGTGAAATTTATCACTAATTCACGAGGAGGTATGAG
>JACEIK010006051.1:3710-17734 GCA_018107945.1 Datura stramonium
CCTGGTGGGCATCGACACAGCTAGCAACCCTGGGGTTGGTCATGGAAGGATATACAGGGCGTAATCAATCCCAAACTAAACGTAGGATACTGGTCTCAGCTAATAACCATGGCTAATTACAATTGTTATACTTCTGGTCCTCTTACTAGGATTTAAACTGAGTCATAATAATAAAGAAACTAACTTGCCGAAGGAATTTTGCTTAACATACCTCGATCGCCGATTTCAGATCAACTGGCGGGTTCTAGTTCGTACTCGGTAGCTCTTCCCAATTGAAATCGTATTACTGGGAAAATGAGAATAATTTCAGTACTAAATTCAGCAAAAATGATAACTTTTTACATAAATATTAACTATACTTCAACTCAACTTAACATAACACGGTCGAAAATGTATAATTTCTTGAATGTTCAGAAGGGAGAAATACTCAATTGAAGCCTGTGATTGTATAAAGATTAGTTTGGAGAAATTCTGACAACCTTGGCTCACTGGGGCTACGATTCACCAGATGAAGTTTGCGAAAATAACTCTGTAGTAAGGCTCCCTACGGCCTTAAACTATGATACCCGAATTTAATTTGAATTTGGACGGCGTTTCGTAGCATAAACAGACAAAAATTTATTGATTTCTTCATATTTCCTCTCCTCTGGCCGAATGCAAATATATGTATATCACATATAATGAAGGGAGGTGCTTTATATATACTTGGGCGGTGGACAAGGGGTCCGTGCCGATGTGAAAATTTACGGGAGTTCCATGAAGCCCAACGCGCAGGGAGGGGGTACATGACATGTCGCCCCTGTCGCGGCCTGCTCCGGCCTTTTCCCGTGCGGTCTCGATTCCACGCTCGTTCGACCTTTCCCCGGGCCCTTTCTTGTACGCGTCGTATTCTAAAACTCTTGACTAACGTACGAATAGGGTGACTAACGTTAGGAACTTACGGGGTGTAACATCCTCCCCCCCTTCGGAACATTCATCCTTGAATGTCATAGTCTCTTACGGGAATTTAACCTTTTTAGCTACTATTTGGGAAACTTTTCGGCAGGGTCTCCCCTATAATCTGGACTATCTGAAAACCTTGAAACGCAGAAGAGTCCAATACAGGCATTTCACTAACACTATAACAACTATTTCACAACAAAATTGTACCCAACTAAGCAATATATGTGACACACATCATGAAGCAAAACTTAATCATAAATGTACATCAACTGCATGGTCTGGGATAAGCCTGAAACAAGTGAGAATATTTGAATCTCATATCATCCTCAGCTTCCCAGGTCATCTCTTCTCTATTCTTGTTCCTCCACAATATCTTAATAGATGCGACATCTTTAGTTTTCAACTTACAAACCTGTCGATCTAATATGGCTACTGGAACTTCTTCATAGGCTAACTCCTCAGTAAGTTGAACATCCTCAACTGGAACAATTCGGGACGGTACTCCTATTCACTTTCATAACATTGACACATGAAAGAACGGGTGGACAAATTCTAATTTTGAAGGCAAATCCAGCTCGTATGCCACCTGACCTATCCTCTAGAGGATTCGGTATGGTCCTATAAATCTTTGGCTAAGCTTGCCCTTTCTACCAAACCTCATCACGCCTTTCATTGGAGAAACCTTCAGAAATACGCAGTCACCTATACCAAACTCCAGGTTCCTACATCGTACGTCAGCGTAAGATTTCTGGTGGCTCTGAGCTGTCAGCAGGCGTTCTCTGATAAGCTTCACTTTTTCTTCTGACTGGTGGATTATATATGGTCCGATTAACTCCAATTCTCTAACCTCGAACCAACCCACTAGGGACCTGCATTTCTACCTATATAAGGTGCCATCTGGATCGCCAAATGATAACTGTCATTATAAGCAAACTCAATAAGGGGTAAATGTTCATCCCAGCTTCCCCCAAAGTCTAGCATGCACTCTCATAACATATCCTTGAGCATATGAATTGTACGTTCTGCCTGCCCGTCTATTTGAGGATGAAAGGCCGTAGTAAAGTTAACCCACGTCCCCAGGCCCTTTTGAAAGGACTGAAGGAATTTAGCTATAAACTGCGCCCCTCTATTAAAAATGATTGATACTAGAACACCATGCAATCGAACTATCTCTATGATATACAGTACGACATAGTCATTAGCTAAGAAGGTAGCCTTGACTGGTAGAAAATAAGTTGATTTCGTCAATCTGTCGACAATCACCCAGATAGAATCATTGCTGCATCTGGTACGGGGTAATTCGGTCACAAAATCCATATTGATAGCTTCTTATTTCCACGTAGGCACTGCTATCTCCTGTGTCAATCCGCCGGGTTTTTGAGGTTTTGCCTTTACCTGCTGGCAATTAGGACATTGTGCTACAAATTTTGCTACTTCCTTCTTCATTCCTGGCCACCAGTAAATCTCTTTTATATCATGATACATTTTTGTCGAACTTGGGTGAAGAGAATAACAGGAATAATGTACCTCTACCATGATCTGTTGGCAAAGTCCTACCACATCTGGGACATAGAGGCGACCTCTACATCTCAAGACCCCTTCTGCGGTTACTTCAAAAGTTTATATTTCCCCTTGCTGAGCTTTATCTCTGTGTTGGACCAGGTTAGGGTCTTCGTATTGCCGTTCTTTCACCTCTACAACCAAGGATGGTACTGTAGTATTCTAGATCACTATTCCACTGTTTGTTGAGTCTACTATTCGGACGGCCAAACTGGCTAACTGATGAAATTCTCAAGCCAGTTTCGGTCGTTCGGGCTTCAAATATGCAAAACTTCCCATAGATTTACGACTGAGGGCATCTGCTACAACGTTGGCTTTTCCTGGGTGATATAAAATGTTCACATCATAATCCTTCAACAGCTCTAGCCAGCGGCGCTGCCACAGATTCAATTCTTTCTGTGTAAATATGTACTGGAGGCTCTTATGATCAGTAAAAATATCTACGTGGACACCATACAGATAGTGCCTCCATATTTTCACGGAATGAATTACCGCGGCCAATTTAAGATCATGGGTGGGGTAGTTCTTTTCATGCTTCCTCAACTATCTTGAAGCGTAAGCAATTACCTTACCATGTTGCATCACAACACATCCTAACCCAATGCTCAAAGCATCGCAATACACTCCATAACCCTCTGATCCTTCTGGCAAAGCAAATATTGGTGTTGATGTCAACCTATTTTTCAACTCCTGGAAGCTCTGTTCACATGTTTCAGTCCAGTGAAATTTAGTTGCTTTCTGAGTTAGCTTGGTCAAAGCTGCTGCTAAGGTAGAAAACCCCTCTACAAACCTTCTGTAATACCCGGCTAACCCCAGGAAACTGCGTACCTCAGTCGGAGTGGTAGGTCTAGGCCATGTTTTTACTGCCTCAATCTTCTATGAATCTACCAAAATACCAGCATTTGACATAATGTGGCCTAGGAAGGCCACTAAATTCAGCCAAAACTCACATTTAGAAAATTTGGCATATAAGTGGCAATCTCTGAGAATCTGGAGCACTATTCGTAGATGATCTCGGTGATTTGCCCTGAATGGGAATACACCAGAATGTCATCAATAAAAAATATCATAAAAAATTCTAGATACGGCTTGAAGATGTTGTTCATCAGATCCATGAACACTGCTGGAGCATTCGTCAACCCGAAAGACATGACTAGAAATTCGAAGTGACCATACCTGGTCCTGAAAGCGATTTTTGAATATCCCTCTTGCGAACCCGAACCTGATGGTACCCAGACCTTAAATCAATTTTTGAGAAATACTTCGCCCTCTGTAACTGATCAAACAAGTCATCTATTCCAGGGAGCGAATACTTATTCTTGATGGTGACATTATTCAGATGCCGGTTGTCTATACACATACGGAGGGAGCCATCCTTCTTTCTCACAAATAGGACTGGTGCACCCCAAGTACTCATCCTGATGAAGCCCTTATCTAACAGATCTTTCAACTGTTCCTTCAACTCTTTGAGCTCGGCAGGAGCCATTTGGTACGAAGGGATGGAAATAGGATGAGTTTCTGGTAGTAAATCAATTGCAAAATCGATCTCTCGTTCTGGGGGAATACCAGGAAGTTCATATGGGAATACATCTGGAAATTTATCTACTACTGGAATGGACTTGGGAGTCGGGGACTCGGCTTGAACATCCTGAACCCTGATAATATGATAGATACAACCGTTCGCTATTAACTTCCTCGACTGTAGATGGAAATAAACCTACCTTTTGGCATGGCTGCATTGCTTTTCCACTCCCGTACTACCTCCCTGGAAAAGTGGAATCGGACAGTTTTGGTCCAACATTCTACACTGGCATAACATGGCACTAGCCAATCCATACTAATAATTGCATCAAAGTCGATCATTTAAAATTATACCAAATCTGCTAAAGTCTAGCGACCAACAACCTCTACTGTGCACCCCCAGTAGACCCTCTTGGCTATAATGGAGTCATCGATCGGAGTAGAAACTAAAAAAGGTTGTAGAAGCAATTTTGGCATAATAATGAACTTCCAGGTCACTAATGGGGTAACATAAGACAAAGTGGATCCTGGGTCTATCAACACATAAAAGGAATGAGAGAAAATGTCCAGCATACCTATCACCACATCCGACGAAAACTCTGACTCCTCTCGTCCCGGTAAAGCATAAGTGTGATCTGGATCGTTTCTTGAATTAGATACCCCTGGTCTGCCTCGACCTCTACCGGCTAGAGATGAGGGTCTACGCCATGTTGGAGGTACTGGGGCACGCAATCCTACTGAAGTTCTTTCCTATCAGTCCCGATCACCCTGATCCCTGGCTGGACAGTCCCTCATCCGATGACCCTTCTGTCCACACGCGTAACATGTCGTGGAACCATACCTGCATGCCCTAGAGTGACTTCGGCTGCAGATAGGAAAAGTAGAAAAATAAATATACTCTGCTCTGACCCTCTCTACTGCTGCAAACCTACTGGCCGTGAGCTCTCACCGGGCCCTAACTGCCCCCGACGACCAGATCTACTCCCCTGATGTTGCTGTGGAGGTGGGATCTAGGTGGTCTATTTGATATTTGTGGCCTAGGTCCGCCCTAAAATTCTGCCTGCACATCACTCGGTCTAGCCCTACGGCGCTGCTCCTAATTTGCCCTCTCTATTTCCCGCTGTCCCTTCCTAATTCCCTCGATATTCTGGGAAAATGCCTGGATACGGTCAATGTCCATGTCCTCTCACAGAATAGTCGTAATACAAGTCTACGCATATTATGGATTTATCCCCATAATAAACTGGTGTACTCTAGATGGCATGGTATCTACAAAGGCCGATGCATATCAGGCCAGGGAGTCAAACCTCATGGCATACTCCCAAACACTCATCAAGCCCTACTCTAGATGCAAAAACTGATCAACCTGGGCCTGTCAAATTTCCCGTGACATGTAATGATCCAGGATGGCCTTTGAGAAACTAGGCCAAGTCAGAGGAGGTACATCTCTACCTCGGGACCTCTCCCAACTCTCGTACCATAATACTGCGATGTCCCATAGCCAAAATACCTCTAACTCCACCGACTCTGCAGGAGTGGCATGCATCACCCTAAAGATCCACTACAACTGGTCCAAAAAGTCCTAAGGGTCCTCATCCCATTCCGTCCCTATAAATTGCAGGGAACTCAATGCGAGAAACTCTAGGACACTCAAACTACACGATCCTCTTGAAGATTCTGCAACCAAGGGTGCCACTGGCTGACGTTGTGCAACCATCATCTGAGCTAGCATAACAACGACACTCCTAACCTCCTGATCTGATGGTGTCGGTATAGGAACTAGTAGAGGTGGTGTCGGCGCTTCTACTGCTCCGGATGGCTCCTAACGGAGCGGAGACTGCTGGGGAGATCGAGATGGAGTCTCCCTATCGCCCTCAGATTGAGCTAACTCTGATTGAGGAACCCTAATAGTGCCTTCTCCTACTGCAATGTCCAACTTCTTACCAGTTGTAGTATGTTGCGAGTCTGACATTTCTATATAGAAAAGAAGAATATGGTAAGCTTAGGGACTCGACCCTATACTATACAGCTCTATAGCACTACTGGAAGAGAAAGAAGAGCGACCATCCTATCATGACTAGCAACCTCCTTCCTATAGAATGTGGTGCACAACACATCCATAAACAAGACTCTACTTAGCACGGCTTGCAGACTCCCTGGGATACGACCTGCTCTGATACCAAGTTTGTCACGCCCCACCTTGGGAGGCACGACTGGCACTCGGTGCCCAACTAGGGTTTGAACTGGACTGACTACTTACGCACCTCTGGTGCCTAACTAACACTAAAACTCAAATCAAGAAAACAACGAGCTATATCTCGGCTATAAACACAACCTCCAGCCTACAAGGCCTTATAGCCACCTGAAAAGAAACAGCTAACCAGAAACAGGTAATAATAGGGAATCCTATGCGGGACAACAAGACCACCATGATGTCTAGTTATGACAGAAAAGTAAATCCAGTACAAAACTAAGTTATGGTCGACTAGGCCGCTAACTAACAGCTAAACAAGGCCCCACACGGCCAACACACAAGATAAAGCCCATATGGGCCCCATACAACCACCGATAGCTAGCCACAAGAAATCTGAAACAATCTACAAGCCTCTAGGAGTGATATACAGGTCGAGACAGGGCCCCAACCTACCCATAAATTGTACAACAAAAAGATAGTCAACCTTCAAACTAGTAGCTCCAAAGGAATGGAGCTGACTGCTCTGCTAACTCTGACCGAAAGCTAAGAAGGTCCTGGTACGCGTCTATCGGCACCTACAGGCAAGTAATGCAGTGCCTCCAAGAAGGGCGTCAGTACAATATGTACCGAATATGTAAGTTAATAATTGTAAATGACTGAATAAAAGAAATGAATCTGAAAATAACTGAAAGGGAAGGATAAAAATACTACCTGAATAGCTAAACTTCCTACTATCTAATTTTCCAGTAATTAATGCAAACAAGAACCTTACCTGGCCCTCATAAGCTGGAAGGTACAACCAGCACAGAATAACCCACCTAGGGCCCCCATAAGCCCTAGTGAGTACACCTCAATCTATATACCGCTAGCAAGGTCACACTAGATCAACTAATAGCTATAGTCGTCCTACCAGTCCCCTTGGTCTGCTACTGAGCCCGCTTGGCCCCTGACTGTAGTTGTGTCAATGTCCAGTGGACTCCTGATATCTGCATCCTGGGCACCAGGCTCGACGGGGGTGTGCTACCGATATAAAAAAATTTACCCTAGAATGGACTGTATGAGGACCTGGGACCCCATCTTCGTCCCTCACAGATGGCATAATGCTCCATGGAGCGACGTCATCTTGCCCCTAGCAGGAGTCGACATAGCTAACAATCTTGGGGTTGGTCATGGAAGGCTATAAAGGGCGTAGTCAATCCAAAACTAAACGTAGGATACTGGTCTAAGCTAATAACCACAACTAATTACAATTGCTATACTTCTGGTCTTCTTACTAGGATTTAAGTTGAGTAATAATAGTAAAGAAACTAACTTGCCGAAGGAATTTGCCTTAACATACCTCGATCGACGATTTCTGATTAACTAGTGGGTTCCAGTTCATATTTGATAGCTCTTCCCAATTGCAATTGTATTACTGGGAAAATGAGACTAATTTCAGTACAAAATTTCACAAAAACGTATAATTTCTCAAAAGTTTAGAAGGGAGAAATACTCACTTGAAGCTTGTGATTGTATAGAGATCAGTTTTGAGAAATTCTGACAACCTTGGCTCGGTGTGGATACTCTTTGCCGGACCAATTTCGCAAAAATAACTCCGTAGTAATACTCCCTACGGCCTTAAACTTCGATATCTAAAGTTAATTTGAATTTTGATGGTGTTTCGTAGCGTAAACGGGAGAAAATTTATAGATTTCTTCATATTTCCTCTCCTCTGGCCGAATGCAAATATGTGTATATCATATATAATTAAGGGAGGGGCTTTAAATATACTTGGGCAGTGGAAAGGGGGTTCGTGGCACGGATCCCAATGCACCAATTTATGGGCGTTCCATGGAGCCTAATGCGCAGGGAGGGGGTCCATGACATGCCGCCCCTGTCGCGAACTACTCCGGCCTTTTCCCGTGCGGTCCTGATTCCACGCTCATTCGACCTTTCCCCCAGCCCTTTCTTGTACGCATTGTACTCTAAAACTCTTGAATAACGTACAAATAGGCCGACTAACGTTAGGAACTTATGGGGTGTAACAACATCAATGCATACACTCAAGGGATTGTAGACAAAAGATGATCACGTTCACTCTCCCAAAAGAAATCTTCATGCACACAACTTGACCCATAGGCTTTCCCTTTGTGTAGTTCGCCACTAATGTAGAGCAACTGCACTCACAATCACTTAGGACTTGTGGTCCGTAATGAAGGCTAGGGCTAAGGGTAGGACACATGTTTGGCTTTAGTAAATCGTCAAAGCTGCTTTATTTGAAAGCATCGTAATGGTCTAAAGTACCTAACAAGCTGATAAACTAATACTATTGAGTTTACTAAGTTTCTCAATAGACTGATAAAAGTCAAACTGATCAGCCGATATTTTTGGAGATTACTAGTATACTGAGTAATGACTTAAAATCTGAGGTTGAATATACTAAAACATTAACTTCTGTTCATGTATCTGTACGAACATTCATAATTCGGGTAAAATTTACCATAAAAAAATAACACTCATGTATGAGTTCTAAATCATGCAAAAATCAACCCAAATCATAATTAACTAGGGAGAATATCATACTATGAAATCCACATCGAAAACATAACAATAATATGCTAGGATGATAACAATTAGCAAGACAATTGGAGTTTAGGAACACCCATACTTTATGTGAAACATAACCTTAATTCAGGATTCTTGCAGGGATAGAATAGAAAGGTTTCTGAGAGAAATTATTGCGACACAAGGATGGAAAAATTCCTTGTGAACTCCCACATACTTGAAAGAGAAACCCTGAGAACTTTGCTTAGAGTATTTGAGAGAAGATAGATGCTCTAGCTCTTGCTTTGAACTTCTTGACTGAGTCTCTACGTACTGGTTTTTGAGAGGAAGGTGAGAAATGAGAGAGGAATACCGACCAATCCTCTAAATCCTCTAGAATATTAACTCCAATGTAGTTTATGAATTAAAATAACGAAAAGTTACAAAAATTCCCTTGGAAGAAAGTCTAGAAAACTGCCTGTTGGGATCCAATAGGTAACACAACAAGTAGTTGGTCCTGGGCCTTGAAAATTTTATTTCTGGACTCAACCAACGGAAGGACAGGATGATTTGTTGAATATAACAGCGGGTCATTGTATCCAGTCATAGTCATGGAAAGGATTTTGAACAACTTCTGTAGTTTTCCCAAAGGACGATGCAACGACTTGTTTGTTAACACAACGGATCATTGTCACTGCTCTTCGTCACTACTGGTGATTTTGATTAATTCCTGACTGGACCATTGGACGGGAACAATGACTTGTTGGATGGTACAATGGGTCGTTTTTGATACTTCTTGTCACTAGAAGAGATTTTTAACTTTCCTCCAACGGCTCCCTACGACAAGTCATTATACCCAATAACAACTCGTTGTTTGACTCATTGCTTGGAGGACTATTTGACAAGGTTCTAGACTAGTATCAACGGATCAAAATAATCATTCATTACATGAAACAATGGGTTATTGTATCTCTCATTGAATATGGGGAAGAAATATGCAGAGGTTGACAACAAATCAAAAAATGAGTCATCATTACTGACAATGACTCGTTGGTTGAGTCGTTTTGAAGAAACAAAATTTTGGTTTCTTTTCTGGTTTTTCATTCTAAGTCTAGGTTTGATCTATGAAACTTTTGGGGTGTTACAATATCTCCCCCTTGGGATCATTTGTCCTTGAATGAAGGCTAAATTAGCTGAAAGAATGGGGAAAGACCTACAATCCCGAACTGAAAGCTAATAACTAATTTCTAAAGGAGTGACTAGCTCCGAACTAAAGTGGACATACTAATTAAACTTATGCAACTAGGGTGCACATTTAAACATGAATAGGGCTGATGAGTATGGAACGGAATAGACTACTGAGGAGAAATTTAGTATCTAATGTTGAAGCTTAGCTCAAAGGGAATAGGTGAGAGTATTTATCCATTATGTATTCTTCTGCTTCCCATGAAGCTCTCTCAATTAAATGGTTTGTAATTCCCCAGAAACTAAAAGACTAAACCCGGGACTTAAAATAGAGAAAATTGGAAAATCTGCACCAGGTCATAAAACGAGTCTCTGTGACCCATGAGAGGTGACCACGAGTTGTTAAGTGAGTCGTGGTAAGGCCTGGGATTTAGTAAAAGGTATTATTTAGGGGGGAGTCATCATGGGAATGACCACGAGTCGAGACCAGGACCTACAACTCGTCAGGTCAGCCGTGGCCAGAGGAACTAAAAAGGGAAAAAATAAGGTAGTGCACCTAATGGAAGGACCCCACAGTCGTGGTCAGTCCCCACGATTCGTGGGATGGAACGTGGTCAGATGGATGGAATTTATTTGAAATTGAGGAAGTGCATGACGATTCGTGATGTCCGTCGTGACAAAACCATATGATTAGTTAAGCAGTGCACTTGACGGATGATGCTATGAATCATGGCTTGAAGTGACGAGTCGTTAGGTCCCTCGTGGGAGCCCTGACAGTCAGTTTTCCTATGAATTTCCTAAGGGTGTTTTAGTAATTTCTAAACCAACTAGACTCTAAACTACATTGTTTTAGTGTATTTTTAAGGGAATTTAGAGGGACTAAATGGTTCCCTCTCATTCCCCATGCAGATACTTAGAAAAACATCATAGGAATTCTCTCAAGGCTTTTCAAAGCATGAACTAGGGAAGTCCGTTTCTCTTTGATTTCTCAAGGGAATTCTTCGGGCTTCATCACTAGGTATGTGGAAATTCAATAAGGGAATAATCCTTCCCTTGTGTCCCCAAATTCCACCCTTCTTTTCTTTATCAGTTCTCGTCTTGGAATTATCGAATATTAAGAAACTTTTAGTCATACATAGTATAATCCATGTGGAATGTTATTTCATGCTAGTTATAGATATTTTCCACTAGTTTGTGACTGAAATGATGTTTATTCTTGTGAAGTGAAATTTAGCCCTATTTTTTTTAATGTAGAAAGCCTTTAATCTTGCAATAATGTTTGAATAACAAAATTTTACTTGATTTTATCAGTGTTGGGGAATCCCATGTTGTTAGTAAAATTGAATCTTAATCATATTATTGTCAGTTCAGTTTCAGTAGGAATGTTAGAATTCTTAGTGCCAGTCAAAAATGCCAGCTAATCATTTTGACTATAGAAATTCCCGAGGTGTCAGTAGTACCTCCTAGTTATTAGAATCAGATTTAGAACTCGATTTTAGTGATCTACTAGGCAGTCATGACACTTTAGATAAGAAACTCTAACTAGCCTTAGGACCCCAGCTTCAAATTATAGTTTGTTCTTTAGACAGTTACGACGCTTCAAGATAAGCAGTTTTGACCAGTCTTAGAACCCAGTTCCAGAATCTGGTCCGATAAGATTCTCAGGGTGCTTTCAGATATGTATCCCTGACTAGTATTAGGCCTCAATTTTAAGCTATCAGCTTAGTATTCAGTCTAGACCTATCCAGTGGGAGTAGGACTTAGCATTGAGCGGACCGGAGTTCCAGTGTACCCAGGTTCCCAAAACTACATCGCCACCATAGGTTACAGTTTTATTGTCCTGATGGCCCCAAACTCTTGTGATCACCTAGTTCATGCCTTTATATCTTAACAAGGTATGTTGGGTCCTATCGATGGGGTGTATACATTGGACTCCACGTCTAGTTCACATGGTTATATGTCGGTTATAGACTTTCCTACTAGTCAGCTTAGTCCAGTTTTAGCTCAGTTCAGATTAGTACTTCATATTTAGGAGATGTTCTTGACCATCAGATAGGGTCTTTTAGACCATCTCAGTTATTATAGTTATTTAGTACAGTAGTTTCAACTGGTCGTTTCATGTCTTTTAAGTTCAGCATTTTTATATATATTGTGTATGGTTTCTCTCACTTACTCAGTACATTCAATGTATTGACGCATACTTTTATGTTGTATCATTTTATGATACATCTACAGGATCTCAGTCTCACCCTCGCTAGCTGATCTCTCACCGAAGACTTCTGCTATTCTAGTTGGTGAGTCCTCTTTCATCAAGGATGGAGATTATTTAATTCAATTATATTTTTCTTTCCTTCCATTTAGATTTGTAGTTAGCTAGGGGCTTGTCCCAGCAACTTATCAGTCATAGTGGCTTTCAGAAACAAATTTGGTTTTAAGACTTGTAGTTTTGTTTAAGTATTTTCAAATATTATGAATTATATTTATTCTCTCGAATGTTTATATTTTGGTCTAAACTTTCACTATGTATATTTTTATATTTACTCAAAATGCCAGTGTATGATAGACCAGGGGTTGACTTGGGGTCACTTGTGACTCCAAGTACCGTGTCCCGTCCAGGGTGTAAGCTCGAGGCATGACAAACTTGGTATCAGAGCCCTAGGTTTAGAGTATCCTCGGATGTTTGAAAGCCGCATCAAGTAGAGTCCTCTTCATGGGTGTGAAGCATGCCACACTTATGACAGAGAGGCTACTAGATGTTATTAGGAAAATTCCCTTTTATTTCATACTCCTTACCGTGCGTTGAAATTCAATTCCAGAATCATTCTCCTAACTCGTGCTCTATTTCGTTTCAATGAATCATGCCTCCGCGACGCGATAATGGAAGAAGGGTCGATAAGGCTCACCTACATGCCCCACCAGCCTCGATAGCCCCTTGACACGACTCAGTGTCTACCGTAGAAATTCAGGGCAGGCATTCAGTTACTCGCTCAAATTGTTACCAACCAGGTGAACCAGCAGGTGGTTCCAATCAATAATAATGGTTTCGCAGTAGCTGCCCTAGTGTGCGACTTCACTCAGATGAACCCTTCAAATTTTCATGGATCTAAGATGGGAGAGGACCCACAAGGATTTGTGGATGAGGTTAAAAAGATCACCTAAATTATTAGTGTCAGTCCTTGAGAGAGTGCCGACTAGGCTGCCTACCAACTGAAAAGGGTAGCCCAGGTCTGGTACGAACAGTGGAAGTAGGGGAGGCCTACGGAAGTAGGACCAGTGGAATGGGAGGAGTTCACTACAGCCTTCCTGGATAGATTCTTCCCTCAGGAGCTTAGGGAGGCGAAAATAGCGTAGTTCATGAATCTGGGACAGGGGAACTGGACAGTAGAAGAGTATGCTCTAGAGTTCACCAGGTTGTCCAAATACGCTCCAGAGATGGTGGCCGAGCCAAGGGCTTACATGATGAAGTTTTTTAATGGGGTGTTGAACCTGGTCCTCAAAGAGTGTCGGACAGTGATGCTTATTAAGTACATTGACCTCTCTATCCTGATCATCTATGCCCAACAGATTGAGGTAGAAAAACTAAGGGACATAGAGCGAAATAAAAATCGGGCAAGGACTGGCCAATCAGATTATGGCCACTAGAGGTCTGGCGGTAGCATCCACCCACAACAGCAGCAGCAGAGGCAGAGATCTCCAACACCTAGCTTAGTCAGCGCCCCTACCTTTAGGTCCTTCCAATATCGGAGGGGTGGAGCATCTGGCTCTCAATCCATGAGCTACAGTGTCGGCAACAGGTATCCAGCTTGCCCTAAGTGCAGCAAGAACCACCCAGGAGAGTGTCTTCAAGGTCTAGAGGGTTGTTTTGGTTGTGGACAGCTTCGTCATCGTCTTAATAAATGCCCGTCAATAGGAAGGGGAAGGTCACAATTCACCACCTCAGCAGCTCCAGGAGGCCGACCAGCTCAGCATGCTAATATATCAGGTATGGAGGGTGGTAAATGTTCGGGTCTTTAGATGACTACACGCAAGTGCACGTGGTCGAACAAGTAGTAAAATGGCTCAAGTAAGCCAAGTATCGATCCCACAGGGACTGGACCAA
>JACEIK010006051.1:38812-55568 GCA_018107945.1 Datura stramonium
TTTCCAAGCCTCTACTTCACCAACTCATGGATTAGCTCCTCAAAAGTCATCAAAACCTAAAAAACAAAGGCTAATCATGTTGGTTAGCACATATCTTCATTTTTATATAAAATTACATGAAAATGTATAAAATAACTTAGACAACACGACTAATTTAGTTATAAAGCGTATCACGGGCATGCTATTTTTGCCCGTGATCAATGGTCACTACGAGTTCGTGGTTATGTCTTTCGGACTAACAAATGCCCTTGACTCTTTTATGGACCTGACGAACAGAGTCTTCAAGCAGTATCTAGATATGTTTGTCATTGTATTTATCGACGACACTCTGGAATACTCTAGAAATGAGGAAGAGTATGCTAATCACTTGAGGATAGTGCTTCAGACACTCAGAGACCGCCAGTTATTCTCCGAGTACAGCAAATATGAATTCTGGTTGAAGTCCGTGACTATCCTGGGTCATGTGGTCTCGGGTGAGGGTATTCAAGTTGATCCTCAAAACATAGCAACAGTGAAAGACTGGCCCAGACCTACCTCTCCAACTGAAATGAAAAGTTTCTTGGGTTTGGCCTATTATTACCAACGATTTGTGGAAGGTTTTTCCCTTATAGCATCTCCTGTGACTAGGCTGACTTAGGAGAAGGTGAAATTTCATTGGTCAAATGCGTGTGAGAAGAGTTTCTAGGAGTTAAAGCTCAACTCACTACCGCTCCAGTGTTGACCCTACCGGAAGGGTCATATGGGTTTGTGGTATATTGTGACGCTTCCAAAGTTGGACTCGGTTGCATTCTGATGCAGCAGGGCAAGGTGATAGACCAGGACTCCAGACAAGTCAAAATTCATGAGAAGAATTATCCAACTCATGACTTGGAGTTGGCAGTGGTGGTGTTTGCGTTGAAAATATGGAGACACTATTTGTACGGGGCTCACGTGGAAGTTTTAACTAATCACAAGAACCTTCAGTATGTATTCAGTCAAAAGGACCTAAATCTTCGTCAGAGAAGGTTGTTAGATCTCCTGAAGGATTATGACCTGAGCGTGCTGTATCACCCGGGCAAAGCCAATGTGGTGGTTGATTCCCTAAGTGGAGTGTCTATGGGTAGCGTGGCTCATGTTGAAGAAGGCAAAAAGGAATTGGCGAAGGATATTTACAGACTAACTTGGCTAGGGGTGCAGTTGGTTGACTCAGTTGAGCGTGGAGTGGTGATGCAAAGTGGGTCAGATTCCTCTTTGATTGTTGAAGTTAAGTCCAAACAAGATGAAGATCCCATTTTACTTAAAATTAAGGAAGCAGTTCTCAGGAAAGGGGTTGAGGCTTTCTCCAAAGGGAGAGATGGTGTGCTCCGTTACCAGGGCAGATTGTGTGTACCAAGCGTCGATGATTTGAGACAATAGATATTGGCTGAAGCATACAACTCGAGATACTCCATCCACCTTGGTGCTACTAAAATGTACAGCGATCTGCGGGATATTTACTGGTGGAACGGTATGAAGAGAGACATAACAAAATTCGTAGCTAAGGGCCCGAACTGCCAGCAAGTCAAGGTAGAGCACTAGAGACCAGGAGGTATGATCTAGGATATCAGCATACCCACGGTGAAGTGGGAAGAAGTGAATATGGACTTTATTACGGGTCTACCTCAAACTTTTCGGCATCCTGATTCTATCTGGATAGTAGTAGACTGGATGACTAAGTCAGCACATTTCTTCATAGTTAAGACCACATATTCAGTTGAGGACTATGCTAGGATTTATATTCGGGAGTTGTTCAGGCTTCATAGGGTGCCATTATCCATTATTTAAGACAGAGGTACCCAATTCACCTTGCATTTATGGAAGTCTTTTCAGAAGGGACTTGGTACCCAAGTCAAGCTCAACACTGCTTTTCACCCGCAGACAGATGGGCAAGCTGAGCAGACTATTTAGACCCTAGAAGATATGTTGAGAGTGTGCGTGGTCGATTTCAAGGGCAGTTGGGATGACCACTTTCCTCTTAATGAGTTTACGTACAATAATAGTTACCACTCCAGTGTCCAGACAACCCTATTTGAGGCATTGTATGGTAAGAGGTGCAGATCTCCTATTGGGTGGTTTGTAGTTGGTGAAGCTACTATAATCGGGCCAGAATCAGTTCATAAAGCTATGCAGAAGGTACAACTCAGCAGGGAAAGACTGAAAATAACACAGGGCCATTAGAAATATTATGCTGATGTGAGGAGAAGAGAATTAGAGTTCGTTGTGGATGACTGGGTCTATCTGAAAATTTCACCCATGAAAGGGGTGATGAGGTTTGGGAAGAAGGGGAAGCTCAGTCCAAGATATGTGGGACCCTATAAAATTCTAAGACGAATTGGCAAGGTAGCTTATCAGTTGGAATTACCTTCATAATTGGCATCCATGCACCCAGTATTCCATGTGTCACTATTGAAGAAGTGCATCGATGATCCAACTTCAATTGTGCCATTGGACAGTGTGGGAGTGAAAAATAGTCTCTCATATGAAGAAGTCCCAGTCAAGATCCTTGACCATTAGGTTTGTAAGCTAAGGAACAGGTAGCTTCGGTCAACGTCTTGTGGAGGAACCAGCAGGTTGAGGGAGCTACATGGGAGGCTGAAGCGGATATGATGGCTAGATACCCCCATTTGTTCCCTTCCGGCTTAGTTTTAGTTTAAGGTATCAATTTCCTCCCCAAAACTGCTTTTAGTTCGTATATTTCAGTTTCTTTCATGTAAATGAATATGTGCATTGTTAGTGAATTCAGTTCAAACTTGTGATTCAGTTCAGAGGTAGTCACTCCGCTAGTTTTAGCTTTCATGATCAGTAAATGTGTATAAAGATTGTCGTTCCCTGCTTTCCTATGTGTTTTCCAACATTCAAGGAAGAATATTTCAAAGGGGGAGATATTGTAATGCCCCAAAAACTCAAATACTAAACCTGGGAGTTAAAATAGAGAAAATTGAAAAATCTGCACCAGGTCACAGAATGAGTCATTCTGTGACCCGTGAGAGGTGACCACGAGTCGCTAAGTGACTCGTGGTGAGGCCTGGGTGTGAGTTAAAGGCATTGTTGAGGGGGGGATTCATCACGAGAATGAACACGAGTTGTGGATAGGCCCCATGACTCATCAAGCCAGCCGTGGCTAGAGGAACTAAAAAGGGAAAAAAAGGCAGTACACCTAACGGAAGGACCCAACGAGTCGTGGTCGGTCACCATGATTCGTGGAATGAGTTGTGGTCAGCCGGATGGAATTTATTTGAAATTGAGACAATGCATGTGACAAGTGGTGACCACGACTCGTGGTCACCTATAATGATGGATGTCCCTCATGACGAACCCAGATGATTAGTTAAGCAGTGCACTTGATGGACGATGCCACGAGTTGTGGCCTAAAGTGACAAGTCGTTAGGTCCCTCATGGGGGCCCTGACATTTAGTTTTCCCGTGAATTTCCTCAGGGTGTTTCAGTAATTTTCTAACCTCCTAGACTCTAAACTATGTCATTTTAGTGTATTTTTAACTGAATTTAGAGGGGCTAAATTATTTCCCCTCATTCCCACGCAGATACTCAAAAAAACATCAAAGGACTTCTCTCAGGTCTTTTCAAAGAAAGAACTAGGGCAGTCCGTTTATGTTCGATTTCTCAAGTGAATTTTTTGGACTTTTTCACCAGGTATGTGGGAATTCAACAAGGGAATAATCCTTCCCTTGTGTCCCCAAATTTCACCCTACTTTTCTCTATCAGTTCTAGTCTTGGAATTATTTAATGTTAAGAAATTTTAGTCATACTTCGTCTAATCCATGTGGAATGTTATTTCATGTTAGTTATATATACTTTCCACCAGTTTGTGGGTGAAATAATGTTTATTCTTGTGAAGTGAAATTTATCCCTATTTCTTGAATATAGAAAGCCTTGAATCTTGCAATAGTGTTTGAATAACGAAATTTTTCTTGATTTTACCAGTGTTGGGGGCTCCCATGTTGTTAGTAGCATTGAATCTCAATTAATTATTGTCAGTTCAGTTTTAGTAGGAATGTTAGAATTCTTAGTGTCAGTCAGAAATGTCAGCTTATCAGTTTGGCTACAGAAATTCCCGAGGGGTCAGTAGTACCTCCCAGTTATCAGAATCAGATTCAGAACTCAGTTTTAATGGTCAACTAGGTGGTCTTGACACTTTAGATAAGCAACTATGACTACCCTTAGGACCCCAACTTCAAATTACAGTTTGTTCTTTAGATGGTTATGACGCTTCCAAATAAGCAGCTCTGACAAGTCTTAGAACCCAATTCCAGAATCTGGTACGATAAGACTCTCAGGTGCTTTCAAATATGCATCCTTGACTAGTTTTGAGCCCCAATTTCAAGCTATCAGCTTAGTATTCATATCCAGTGGGAGTAGGACTTAGCACCGAGCGGACCAGGGTTCCAGTGCACCCGGGTTCCCAGAACTACGCCGCCACCGTAGGTTACAGTTTTATTGTCCTTATGGTCGCAGACTTTTGTGATCGCCCAGTTCATGCTTTTATACCCTAGCAAGGTATATTGGGTCCTACTATTGGGGTGTATACATCGGACTCCACGTCTAGCTCGTGTGGTTATAGGTCAGTTCTGATCAGTACTTTAGATTTAGGACGTGTTCTCAACCATTAGATAGGGTCTTTTAGACCATCTTAGTTATTACACTTATTCAATATAGTAATTTCAGCTTGTCGTTGCATGTCTTTTCCGTTCAGCATTTTTTTATATATTGTGTATGGTTTCTCTCACTTACTCAGTACATTCAAAGTACTGACACATACTTTTATGCTGTATCATGTTATAGTACAACATCAGGATCTCAGTCTTAGCCTCACTAGCCGATCGCTCATCGAAGACTTCCGCTATTATAGTTGGTGAGTCCTCATTCTTCGAGGACGAAGATTATTTAATTCAGTTATATTTTTCTTTCCTTCCATTTGGATATGGAGTTAGCTGGGGGCTTGTCCCAGCAACTCATCAGTCAAAGTGGCTTTCAGACGTAGATTTGGTTTTCTAACTTGTAGTTTTGTTTAAGTATTTTCAAATATTATGTATTAGATTTATTCTCTCGAATGTTTATATTTTTCTCTAAACTTCCGCTATGTATATTTATATGTTTACTTATTAGACCAATGTATGATAGACCAGGGGTTGACTTGGGGTAACTTGTGACTCCAAGTATCGTGTCCCCTCCAGGGTTTAAGATCGAGGCGTGACATGGTTCCTCCATAAGACCTTTACTAAAGCGATCTCTTTGTTCCTCAACTTATGAACCTGATGGTATGGGATCTGAACTGGAACTTCTTTGTAAGAAAGGTTGTTCTTTGTCCCAACATTCTCTAGAAGCACCAATGAGGTTGGGTTGGTGATCCATTTCTTCAACAAGGATACATGGAAGAGTGGATGCACCTATGCTAACTCTGCAGGCAACTCTAGCTCGTAAGCCACATTGCGAATATATCTTAGGATTCTATAAGGGCCAATATATATGGGACCGAGCTTTCTTTTCTTATCGAATCTTATCACCCCTTTCAAAGGTGAAATTTTTAAGTATACCCAATCATCCACAACAAACTCCAACTGTCTTCTCCTTACATCTGCATACGATTTATGTCGTCTTTGAGATATTTTAAGCCATTCCCTGATAATTTGAACCTTTTGCATTGCCTCTTATATTGAATCAGGTCCCATCAAGGTAGTTTCACAACCCTCAAACCTCTCTATAGGAGATCTGTGCCTCCTACCATATAATGCCTTGAACGGGGCCATCTAAATGCTGAAGTGGCAGCTATTGTTGTATGCAAACTCGATGAGAGGTAGGTGATCATCCCAACTTCCCTTGAAATCGATCACATAAGCTCTCAACATATCCTCCAAAGTCTAAATAGTTTTCTTAGCCTAGCCATTTGTCTGTGGATGAAAAGTTGTGCTGAGGTTGACCTGAGTACCAAGTCCCTTCTGGAATGACTTCCAGAAGTGCGAGGTGAACTGAGTACCTCTATCAGAAATAATAGACAAGGGAACCCTGTGTATTTTGATTAACTCCCAGATATAAAGTGTAGCATAATCCTCCGTTGAGTCTGCAGTCTTAACTGGTAGGAAATATGCTAACTTAGTCATCTGGTCTACAACCACCAAAATGAGTCGTGCTTTCAGCGAGTACGAGATAAGCCTGTGATGAAGTCCATATTCACTTTTTCCCACTTCCAATTAGGAATGCTACTATCCTGAGTCATACTCCCAGGTCTCTAATGTTTAACCTTGACCTGCTAGCAATTTGGACGCTTACTTATGAATTCTGCAATGTCCTTCTTCATGCCATTCCACCAGTAGGCTTCCCGTAGATCACATTACATCTTGGTGGAACTTGGGTGGATAGAGTACCTGGTGCTATGATCTTCCATTATTATCCCCTACCTCAAATTGTTTACATCTAGAACACATTACCTGTCCTGGTAATGGAGCACACAATCTCCCCCATTGGAGAATGCTTCCACCTCTTTCCTTAGGACTACTTCCTTCAGCTTGAGCAAACTTGGGCCTTCATCCTGCTTTGACTTAACCTCTAACACCAAGGAGGATTCTGGCCCACTCTAGATTATAACTCCACCTTCCGCTGAGTCAACAACTGACCCCTAATTGAGCAAGTCTGTGAACATCTCTAACCAGCTCTTTCTTATCATCCTCATCATTAGCAACACTCCCTATAGACAATCTTCTGAGGGCATCATCCACTATATTGGCCTTACTCGGGTGATATGAAACACTCATGTCGTAGTCTTAAAACTCTAACCACCTACCCTAACGCAGAACCAAGTCCTTCTTACTGAATACATACTATAAACTCTTGTGATTAGTTAAAAACATCCACATGAGCTCTATAGAGATAGTGTCTCCAAATCTTTAAGGCGAACACTGCCTCTACCAATTCAAGATCATGAATCGGATAGTTCTTCTCATGAACTTTGAGCTGTCTAGAAGTGTAAGAAATGGCTTTTCCATGTTGTATCAGAACATAACGGAGGCCATCTTGGAGGCATCATAATCAACCACAAACCCGTATGAACTTTCTGGTAGAGTCAGGACTAGGGCTGTAGTGAGTCGAGTCTTAAGCTCCTAAAAGCTTTTCTCACATGCATCAGACCTCTGAAACTTCACCTTCTTCTGATTTAGTTTGGCCAAAGGGGAGGCAATGGAGGAAAAACCTTCAACGTACCATCTATAATAACCGGCTAGAGCTAAGAAACTCCTAATGTCTGATTGAGAAGTGGGTCTCAGCCAGTCCTTGACTGCGCTATCTTCTAAGGATACACCTAGATACCCTTAGTTGAGACCACATGGCAAAGAAAGACAACTGATTTCAACCATAAGTCGCACTTTCTAAATTTGGTGAACAACTAACGGTTCCCGAGACTCTGCAAAACTATTTTCAAATGGTCTGCATACTCCTCTTCTATTTTGGAGTAAACCAAAATATCCTCTATAAAGACAATAACGAACATGTCCAAGTACGGATTGAATATCCTATTCATCAGATCCATAAAAGTTGTAGGAGCATTGGTTAGTCCAAAAGACATATTTACGAATTCATAGTGACCAGTCCGAGTTCTAAAGGCTATTTTCGAAATGTCACATTCTTTGAACCTGAGCTGGTGTTATCCTTATCTGAGATTTATCTTGGAAAAATAACTAGCTCCCTGAAGTGGGAAAAACAAGTCATCAATTCTTGATAGGGGATACCTATTCTTGATCGTGAATTTGTTCAGTAGATGGTAGTCGATGCACATTCTGAGCTTAACATATTTCTTTTGAACAAATAGGACTGGGGCACCCTATGGAGAGATTCTGGGTATGATGAAGCCCCTATCTAGAAGGTCTTTCAGTCGTTCCTTCAAATCTGTAAGCATAGCTGGAGCCATTCTGTAATGAGGGATAGAGATAGGTTGTGTATATGGAAGAAGGTTTATGCTAAAGTCTATTTCCCGCTCGAGAGGGACTCTAGGAAGATCTTTGGGAAACACATCAGGAAACTTACTTACAACTAGAACTGACTAAAGTGTCGGGGTCTCAAAACTAGAATCTTTGACCCTAACCAGGTAGTAGATGTATCCCTTAGCAATCATCTTCCTAGACTTAAGGTATGAAATGAAATGACCTTAGGCACTGAAGTACTACCCTTGCACTCTAGGACTGGTTCATTTGGAAACTGAAACTTGATGACCTTGGTTCTACAGTAAATCGAAGCATAACAAGAATATAGCTAGTCCATTCCCAGAATAAGGTCGAAGTTGACCATGTATAGCTCTACTAGATCAACTGAGGTGACTTTATGCAACACGGTGACCATAAAATCCCTATACATCCAACTAGATCTAACTGACTCACCAACTGAAGTAGAGACTGAAAACGGCTCTAAAAGGATTTCTAGACTTATATCAAATTGGACAGCAATGTAATGAGTCACTAAGGAAAGTGTGTCTCTCAAATCTAGTAAAGCATACACATCTACCTAAAAGAGACATAACATACTAGTTGCTAAATCGGGTGAGTTATTTTGGTCTTGATGAGAGGATAAAGCATAGAAGAGGTTTTCGAACTGACCACCACTTGTTGCTGAGGTAGTACCCTGCTGAGTTGGATGACTTGGCGGAGCTGCTGACGTGCTTGATTGGGCCTTCCCCCGTCTTGCTGACAGGAAATCCCTCAATATGTGACCTAGTTGGCCACACCCAAAACAACCATCCTTGCCCATACTTCACTCCCCCGAATGGTTGTTGCCACACCTAGGACATGCTGGAAAAGTGCGGCTGCTGGAGACATAGCTCTGGGACTAGGAGCCTGATATCCTACCCCTCCTATCCTTATGGGGCCTGAAAGATGGAGAACTAGCTGAAGAAGGTGTTGGAGGTCTCTGCTGGGGGAAATTACCACCACCTAACCTCTGCTGGGAATACTTAAACTGGCCTGTTCTAGCTCGTTACTTTGCCTCTCTATCTTCTTCAACTTCTTTGCGTCTATCTGTTGTGTTTGAATGATGAGAATGGAGAGGTATATGTATTTGATGAGCATGGCAGTCCTGGATTCTTTGACCACCTGATCTGAGACTCCATTTTCAAACTTGAGCATGTGAGCCTTCGGCTCAACAACCATTTCTGGAGCAGATCTCGACAGTTGAATGAACTTCAGTGCGTACTCCTCTACTATTATGTTGTTCTGCCTCAAGTTCATAAATTCAGTAGCCTTAGCTTCCCTTAACTCCTGGGGAAAGAACATGTCCAAGAATTCCATAAGGAACTCATCCCATTCTACCAGACCTACCCATTATGCCTTCCCTCCTTCCATTACTTGTACTAAATTTGAGCCACCCCTTTCAACTGATAGGCATCCAGATCAGCACTTTTTGCAGAGGTAAGACCCATGGTTTGGGTTATTTTTTGAATCTCATCAACAAATTCCTATAGGTCCTTATCTACTTTAGACCCTTGAAATGATGGGGGATTCATTCGAGTGAAATCCCAAACTTTGGCAGTAGTTGCAGACCCATTTGTATTAACTAGTACAACGACCTACTGACCAACCTAGTTGGTCATTGCCTGGCCAGCATCTTAATAGAAGCTTGAAATTCTGTGTGGGACACCTGGTCATCCTGAGGGGCTGCGGGAGCTTGTGGGGTTGGCTGGTTAGCATTTCTGGTCCTCCTTTCGTTTACCCTTTTTTGGAGGCATTGTTAATTGAAAAGGGTAAAACACGAGTTAGGAGAATAATTTAAGAGATAAAACTCTATGTATGATAAGAATCATTAAGAAAGGGAATTTTCTTAAAAACGCCTCATAACCTCCCACTCATAAGTGTGATGTACTTCACACCCATGAAAAGGACTTTACTTGTCGTGGCTTTCAGACATCCTAGGACACTCTAAACTTGATGCTCTAATATCAAGTTTTTCTCGACCAGAGTTCACACCCTGGACGCGACACTGTACTTAGGATCACAAGTAACCCTAAGAAAATCCTGGTAAGCATATTTCTACTAAGATTAATCTGCTAAAAATAATCATAATAAAAAAGAAGCTGACAACGGGAATAAACTAATACTAAATAATGACAAAATCTGAACAAAGTCTAAAACGCAAGATAAATCATAAATATTGTCTAAAAGCCTACTAAAATGAACTGATGAGTTGCTGAGACAAACCCCCAGCTAACTCTAATGTCTGAACTAAAAAAATAAATATAACTGAAAATGGAACTCCAGCCATCGGCAGATAAGGATTCACCACTAAAGCTGCTAGGATATCACTGAGAGAATCTAACTGCGGTGTTGAGGCTGAGTACCCGAGCCTATATCATAAAAAGATATAGCACATAACATTATGTGATGAGTACTTTGAATGTACTGAGTATGTGAGATATAAGCTAACCATAATAATACTGAATATTTGTAAACTATAATGACAGGACATAAAATGACCATATCTAGATTTGTAAGTACTAAAAAATCTGAACGTTTGATAATGCCATAAGTACTAATAACTATCTAAAGGCATAAACATATCCTGAAATCTGGGAGACTGAACTAAACTGGAGACTATTACTATACTAGACTGAGTTGTACTGTGGGAGAGATTATGAACGACATGTAACCACATGAGCTAAACATGGAGCCCGATGTATACCCCCATCGGAGAAGGCCTACTGTACCTTGCCAGGGTAAAATAGTTGAACCCCGTCCCCCTCGGTGCTAAGTACTACTCTAACTGGAAATCCTAAATGTGTCTAACTGTGCTGATAGCTCGAAACTGATATCCTAAGACTAACTCAGAACTACTTATCTTGAAGTGTTCTGAGATTCTAAGGACCTGAAAGAAACTATGTTCTAAGACTCGTTAGGGATGCTTTATATGAAAGTGTCATAACAGTCTAAGAACAACTAACAAACTGATAAACTGATAGTACAAAGTTTACTGAGTTTCTCAAACACTGATAAAAAATCAAACTGATCAGCTGATATTCCTAGAGAATACTAGTATACCAAGTATTGACTGAAATTCTGAGATTGAATATACTAAAACATTAACTTATGTTTATGTATCTGTACAAACATTCATAATTCGGGTAAAATTTACCATAACAAAATAACATTCCTGTTTGAGTTCTAAATCATGCAAGAATCAACCCAAATAATAATAGAGTATCATACTATGAAATCCACATCAAAAAAATAACAATCATATGCTAAGGTGATAACAATTAGCAAGACAATAATAGTTTAGGAACATCCATATTTTATTTGAAACATAACCCCAATTCATGATTCTTGTCGGGCTAGAATAGAAAAGGGTTTTGAGAAAAATAATTGGGACACAAGGATGGAATTCGTTGTTGAACTCCCACATACATAAAGGAGAAACCCTGAGAACTTTTCTTGGAGAATTTGAGAGAAGATGGATGCCCTACCTTTTGCTTTGAACTGCCTGACTGAGTATTCTACATATTGGTTTTTTAGAGGAGGGTGAGAAATGAGGGAGGAATCGACTAACCCTCTAATTCCTCCTGAATATTAACTCCAAAACAACGTAGTTTAGGCATTAAAATAATGAGAAGTTACAAAAATATCCCTGGAACAATGAGTCGTTGGTTGTGACCACGACTCATTGGGACCAGTTGTTGGTCCTGGGCCTTGAAAATTTTATTTCTAGACTCAACCAATGAACGGACATGATGACTCATTTAATATAACAACAGGTCGTTGTATCTAGCCATAGTCATGGGAAGGATTTTGAACAACTTCTGAACTTTTTCCAACAAACGACACAATGACTCGTAGGTTGACACAATGGGTCATTGTCACTGCTCATCGTCACTGCTGGAGATTTTGATTGATTCCTGAACTATACTGATGGACGAGAACAACAACTTGTTGGATAGGACAATAGGTTGTTGTTGCTACTCATTGTCACTGTAGCAAATTTTTAACTTTCCTCGAATGGCTCCCTACGATGAGTCATTGTACCTAACAACGGCTGGCTCTCTGACTCATAGCTTGGAGGACTATTTGACAAGGTTTTGGACTGCTATCAACAGATCAAAAGAATGGCTCATAACATGAAGCAACGGGTCATTTTATTTCTCATTGAATCTGGGGAAGAAATCTGTAGAGGCTGACAACAACTCACACAATGGGTCATCGTTACTGACAATGACTCATTGGTTGAGTCGTTCAGAGGCAAAAAATTTCTGGTTCCTTTTCTGCTTTTTCATTCTAAGTCTCGGTTTGGTATAATAAACATTTAGGATTTTACACCATCGCTGACCCAAAATGATAACATCCACCTTTCACTTCAAAACAATCCCATATCCCTCAATTCAAGGTTATAACATGCACTCATGGCTTTCTATCACCATCCATGAGTTCCAACCTTAATAAGCCCTAATAAGAAAGAATTTAAATGTATTAAAGGGTTTATTATAGTAAGTTACCTTGAAGGAAGAAGTACTACTCAAAATTTCAAGTCTTGAAACTTGAAAGTTGTTCTAGAGCTTTCTAAAGGAGAGAGGATGATTTGATTTCCAATTCTTGAAATATTTCGTGTATGATGTTGCAAGATCATGGGAGATGTTTCTACGTATATAGGAGAAGTTTGGAGAGCATTTGGGAGCTGTTGATGTCGAGCTATTTTGAAGGAATAAGGAAATTAACTCAAAAACTTGCTTAAAAAGAGTTCTAAGATTGATGTCTTACTCCTCATTTTTGCAATATGTAGGCCACAATTTTCACTTTTTGGCTGTAAGTGAGCTCTGAAGGTTGACCACTGAAAATTACAGCCACTTTTTAAGACTTACACCTAAGAAATGGTCATTCACGAGCCGCAGAATTCACTTGCGGTTCGTAAGTCGTCCCGTCGTAATTGCTTGAAAGAGCTTCAGTAAAATGCTCTTAACCTTTTACAACGAACTTAGATTCATGAATGGTTGGATGTATTAGAAACTAGATTTATGGTACTTTAATTTTATGTTAGAACACCCAAAAACACATCGTATATTGGAAGATATAATTTTAGAGTCGATCATTACCTGTAAACTTAATAAAAACTTCATAATTCTCGTCGCCTTTGCATATCCTTTCACCTATGAATAATATACAGCCCGTACATTCTATATACGATCTAATATGGATTTTTAATGTGGTTAAAATTATTCCCTTACATCCATAGCCATCCAAAACTCAAGGTACAACTCGTAAATGAAATCTATGACCGTATTTCACACAACAAATGGCGTAATACCTTCAATCTCTATCTTTCCAAACATGAATCAACTCCAAACATTCTTAACACATTATAACTCATTATTAAAATCTTCTAACACTTAGATTCATCAAAAAAAAATTTGGGGTTTTACTCACACATGCTTAACGGATTAAACCTTAGCACCAAAACACGAGGCATTACAGTAGCATTATTTTAAGGCATCATAATATATTATAGTTTTTAGGTGACCATACATGTATATTTCTTGGAGATAACATTCATGAGATACTCACCTGGATATCAATGTGAACACTCCTGGTTTTGTAAGATAACATCACGTGATACTCACCCACCTTTTACAAGATACATGTATCAAGTAATCACAATGGGCATAAAGCTCATAAGATTTAACTTGGAACTTGGGAAGTTCACTATGTTATTTTTTAGGTTTATTTTATAGCTACAAATAGTCTTGATACCTTAGAATTTGTTTACACAACATAGAATACTTAGTTATTCACATTTGGGGAAGAATGTAAGTACGACGGTACCAATTCTTAAATCAAGACATATGAACATTTTAAGTGAAAGACTATGGACCATATGAGTAGTATTAAAGCCTAACATAATGGAAATGAAGTTAAGTGACAATAAACATGTGAATAGTTGAAGTACAACATAATGGAAATAAAGTTAAGTGACAAAAAACATGTGAACAATTGAAGTACATGATCAAATAGACAAGTGGAGCAATTTTGGGGGAGTAAATAGACAAATTGCAATACCCAACTAGAAACACTCTTTACATATGTCATTTAGGACTTTATTTTGTAACACGGATTCATGTCCTAGTGGTTAAAGAGGTTTTAGCTTTACATACCTTATTTTACCCGTCAAATGTTACAACATGAGTGGATGTCAAAGATAATATTAGTCTCTAAACACCATGTTACCTTGCAAAATAGTAGCTAAGTGCAAGTCGAACAGAAAGTACATAAAGGTTACACTTTAAATGGTGTATCGCCACACCCTTCTTCCATACTTCAATATAACCATACACATACCAACCACAAACATGCCTTACAGTCCCTTTCTTACAATAGAAAATTTATATAATAATAAAGTGGTAGAATCATTAAAAATATCTCATTAACACATTTGAGACATATCAGCAACATGTCGGCTATTAGGCCAGCGACTTGCTCTTCATATCTTTTAAGACACATACTTCTTTATACTTTCTTTCCATTATTAAAAATATAATTTAAACACATAATGAACATATTTATAGAAACTAATTACAACATGAGACCTGCAAAATAGTCCGCCATAACTAAATGAGTAGCATACCCGTACAATAACTTAAAAAACTTGGTGTATCACCACACCCTTCATTTCTAATGCAAAACAACCACAACCAACCCCTCCTATTAGGCTTCCAATGCTTAAACCAAAAACACATATAAACTATAGCAAAAACCATTCAAAAAAATAAGAATAACTCAAACTCATAGCTTTCAATCACTATCCTATGTTTACAAATACATCTAGAATTGCTTCTTTCATTTCATAAAAAATAAGGATAGAAAGGGAAGTACCTTATATCAATATTTCTATATATCTTAGCCTCAAAATTTTACTGCTTCAACACTAAACTCTTTATTCCAAAATAACACCTTAAAACAAGAAGAAACACTTGAGAAACACAACAGTACAAAATGGGTGGCCTAGGGGAGATGACACCCTTTAAGATTGCCCTATGATCATAACATGTAACAATCATCCTACTAAACCACTTCCATATTAAAAATATGAAAATGATCTACAAGATACTCAATTTGAATCCTTGAAACACTTGAAAAAAAAAAATAAGAACCCTAAGCGTGAAGAGGGAAGCCATGAATGACTTGGGGGAAAGAGAATTTAGTTTGAGTTTAAGCCGTAGATTGTGTCAAAATGAAGTGATGATATACATATATATTAGATAAGAGAAGATGGGTCTTGGGCTTGACCCATTGATCCAGCCCACTTTTCTATTTTAAGAGAATTTGGGCCATAAACATCAAAGTAGGTGGATATCCACCTACTTAGCTCATTTTAAATTTTTTCCTTATATTTTGTTAAAGAGGTGAAACACCTACTTGTTCTACTTTTTCATAATTTATCCCTTTTATTTAATATAAGTTACATATACAAGTATCTCAATAAAGTAGGACATCAAAATAATTAACTTAACCATAAGCTAGTGTTGGCGGGGCTTGTTGATGCCATCTCAATTGCCATTGTTATTACCATTTCCATCGCCATTCCTTCTACCATTCACTCAGCATGGAGGCATATTTCTGCAAATGCGTACAACACGAGTTAGAGGAAGAGAGAGGTACTTCATCATATGAAATAGGTCATGAAAGAATGGAAACTTCTTAAAATGACTTGTAGCCTCTTTTCCATAAGTGTGGCGCACTTCACACCCATGGAAAAGACTACTTAACGCGGATTTCAAAAATTCAAAGACACTCTAAACCTTTACTCAGATACCAAGTTTTTCACAACTCTAGCTGAAACCCCGGACTGAGACATGAGACATAGAACCACCAATAACTCCAAGTCGACCCATGAAATTAACATAGCAACTACAAAGCATATGTTAAAGCGAAAGCTGATAACATAAATATGAATAAGTGAAAGTCTAAATAACATGACATATATCAAATGATAACATCAGAATAATAGGTTTCAAAGCTGAGCATACTGGTCTACGTCTGAAAATTCTCTACTAACAGATAAGATGTTGGGACAAGCCCCCAGCTATTCCCAAGTCTATAACAAAACGACAACACAAAACTGAAATGATTGACGCCCTTGAAAAATGAGGACTCACCCAAGGCGGGGTTGAATTGAGCTGATAGGGAGAGAAAGCTATAGGAGAGACTGAACTGGATCACCTGAACCTATATCATGAAACAATATAGCATAGAGTATACGGTTAGTACTTTGAATGTATGGAGTGTGCAAGATAAGTAAAACATGTTGAGTAAATGTTTAGTGGAATCATGCATATAAATATAAATAATTAGCATGAGAGTAAGGATTGCATTCTAAAAGCTGAATCTAAGACATACATACTCATAAACTGAATATCATAACTAAAATAGTGACCCAAGATTTAGAAATAGAAACCATATGACTTGTGACAGCTGAAATCATAAGCAAAATCTCATAAACTAATCATTGGGTCAAATCTACTATTAAACATAATATCACAAGTCATGAACATGAATAACTAAAATTATTAGGAAAAATAGGAGACTCATCATAACTGACACCATCACGATAGAGCTTACGTGATGCTCAACCTATCATACTCAAGTGGGCAGAGTCATCCAAAACTTTGCTAGGGCTAAGGATGATACTATGATATCAATATCAAGCTGAGGCCCCTTGGAGGAAGGGAAAAACTCTTGTGAGGCATTCCATAATATATATATATATA
>JACEIK010006051.1:55604-95682 GCA_018107945.1 Datura stramonium
ATCCTTGGAACCCCAAACATATTTGGTACTAGACATTACTCTGAAAAATATGCATAGTGCTCCTATCGTTTTTCAACGAAGTTGAAAGCATAATTACATGCATAGTCTAAAATGTAAACATTACGAGTCTTGACTCTAAAACATATCATAAGTTGTAGTGGGAGTCTTGACTCTAAAATATATGATAAGCTGATCTTATTAGCCTTGGCAAAATCATGAAAATATACTTAACTTTTGTGGGCTTGCCTAAATCATAAAATCATGCATACTTGAAATAGACTTCATAAGTAAAAATCATAGATTCATACATGGAAAATTTATGAACATTCATTCATGCTAGATATCACATCATACTTGAATCATAAATCGTAAGCTTGACTTTTCATAAGACTTGCATAATAGGGCATAATTTTCTAAAATATGAAATTATTAATTTATAATCGATTTGTATATAAAATCTGTCCATAAATCTTAAAAAATACTTTGGAACATGAGGGGAATTGACCCATAGACATCATAAAGATTTTCATAGAATTGGGTTAAAACCCTATAAGATCATAAACTTGAGGATAAATTTGGGCATGAGAGTGAAAGAAAACTCTCATTCATACCCCTACATATCTGGGTAAACTAATTCGCAAATTAACCTTGAAAGACTAAGAGAATTGGGGAAGAATTAAGATATTTCTAGCTTGATCTTCAAAGAGAAACTCAAAACTTTGCATGCATGGGAGTCTAATGACTTGAGATAGGCTAAACCCTCTTAAAAACTCCTATCAGGGCTTAAAATGACGTAGTTTAGGAATTAAGAGCTTCAAAATTATGAAAACGCCCTTAATAATTCATCTAGAAAATGGAAACTGTCAGTTACAACGATCCTTCCGACCAGTCATTGTGGGATACAACAGCTAGTTGGATCGTCTGTTGTTCCCTGGAGCATTTATAGAACTCGGTTGATCCCTTACCATTGATTGACAAGATGGGTCATTACTCTCCCCAATGGGTCGTTTCACCTACCGGTTATATCAGAAGCTAATCCGGTTTTCTTCTGAGGTTCTAACAAAAGATCACTTAGGATGAATTGTCATACAAAACAATGACTCGTTACTCCATCTGTAGCTTATAGGGAAAATTCTATTACTCTTCTGATTCTCTAACCGAGGGCCAGAAAGGATGAGTTGTAAGATCATCATACGAAACAACGACCCATTAATCCATACATTGTTTCTAGGGGAAATGTTATTACTCTTCTAATTCTCTAACCAATGACTAGATAGGATGAGTCATTACTTGAAACAATGGCTCGTCGTGTCCTCTCGTTCTCACTAACTCGGACTTGGGCATTTCCTAAACCCCATTCAATGGCCACTTAGGACGACTTGTTGGATCTTTCAATGAGTCATTGCTAGGCACGTGGCTTACTAGAAAAATTGACTAGGGACTTACTCCGGGACACAACAGATCATTTTTTTCCTACAAGGACTAGTCCCTTTAGTCGTTCAATGACTTAGGTGCAATTTTCTATGATTTCTCTAATTTAATCCTTGGGTCAGAACTTAGGGACGTCCTGGGTTTAAAACCTTAAACATCTCTAAACGCACCTAAACCCTCTATATACAAACTAAACATATGTACCACTCCAAATTCACCCCACAAACCTATTGGAACTCCTAAATCACCAATCTAAAACCGTGTAATAACATATTTAACTGTTGGCAACTCTTATTCTTTAAAACTACTAGTTTCAACTTAAGTATTTCGAATTATTCCAATGCTTTCACGACCTGAACATAGGCCCAAATTGAGATACGGGACAAGGAACTCCAAGAGGCTCCAAGTCGACCCATGGCATGGACATGATATATAAAATCAACATAATCAAGTGAAAGTCTAACATATATATATATATAGTGGGAATCTAAAAATATCACATCATCTGATTACTTAACACATGACTAAATACTGAATACATGCTATGTCTGAAAAGCCTCTACTACTGTAATGGGACAAGACCCCAACTAACTCACTATAGTTTGAAATTGAAAATACCAAATGCAACTGAATAAAGGCATCCGGAAGATTAGTACTCACCGACTGAGACTGTAAGACGCTAATATTGGGAGTCGTGCTATTGGCAAAACTGAGAGTAAGTAAAATCATAAATCATGCATATCATGAAAACAGAATCACGATAAGATTCTGAGAGTAGGGCTTGCATGTTATTTTCTGAAATCATGATCTGAACATAACTGAATCGAATGACCCAAATCTGGACACTAATAATCATAAGTTAAACTGATCATTAGGTCAAACTTGCTAAAATCATAATATCATGACTGATGAACATGCATAACTAAATCATAAGGAACAATGGGAGACTCTTCATATAACCGACATTACCATGATAGAGCTTACGTGGTCACGACTATCACACTCAAGTGGGCAGAGTCGTCCAGAGCATTGTCAGGGCTAAGGATGCTACCATGATATCAATATCAAGCTGAAGGCCCCTGGGAGACAAGGGAAGCGGGAAAGCTCACAAGGGGGTCCCAAATAATCTGAACATCCCTATGTTGGTACGTAGTTCTGAGGTGTAGGGTTGACTGACCCTTAGCCTACTCAGTGCTAGACACTACTTCCAAAAACATGTATATGCTCTCCATTATTTTTTAATGAAGTTGAACCATCTTCTAGTGATGAAGATGACTCATAACATACATTCATAAATCTAAAATCATAACATGAGGAGCCTTGGGCTTAAACAATACCACTAGCTGAAAATAGTGGGAGTCTAGACTCCAAATTCATGTGGTAAGCTAATAAAATGAAGTTTAGATAAATCATAAAACATACTTGATCATATGGGCTTGCCCAATTGTAATACCCCGGAGGTTCCCAAGACTAGACTCAGCATTGGAAATTAAAAGTAGCAGAAAATCTGATATTTTTCTTCTTAGAATGAGTCATTGTATGGGTCGTTGGTGGGACTAACGACCCGTTGGAGGTGCTCGTGGTGAGAATCTGTAGAGTAGGCTGGGAAGTAACGGGTCTCACGATGACCCATTAGTTGAAGTAACGGATCGTTGGAATGAGTGGTTAGGAGGATGGTCTTGGTAAAAAGGGGTTTCCATGAGTCATGGGAAGACTGATTGTTGGGAATAACGAGTCATTGTAAGTGTCCATTAGGAGGAATCCCAAGATAGGAGAAGTGGCGACGATGGATGGCATGATGAATCATTAGAGCTTGTAACGCTCATCCTGTCTGGTCGTCGTAGGAGACCTGAGGCCAGAAACAGGGATGAGACAACGAGAGAAACAACAACTCATGGGAGCTTGTAACGATACATTGGATCAGTCGTGGTCATTGTTAGTACAAATTTTCCAAGTTTTTCATTAAAGGTATTTTCATCATTTTTAAATCCCAAGGTATTAAACTACGTCATTTTAAGCTCATTTAGCAGGGTTTTAAGGGGGATAAACCTATTCTAAATATCCCCACTCCATGCATGTAACCTAAAGCCTTCCTTGAAGATCATGTTTGAGGAATTTCATCAAATTCTCTCCAATTTCCTTTGGACTTTCAAGTGGGAGTGTGAAATTGACTTACCTAGGTATGTGAGGCTATGAATAAGAGTTCCTTTCACTCTCATGCTCTAAATTCTTCTCAATTCTATGAATTTCAATTTTACACTCAAATTTCATGATCTTATTGGGTTTATTCTAAATATAGTGAAATTCTCTATNTATTCTAAATATAGTGAAATTCTCTATGATCTATCCATGGGTCAATTCCCTTCATGTATCAAAATATGTTTTATGATCTTTGGGAAGATTTTATAATTATTTTGATTATTAATTTATAACTTCTAATTAAATTATTCCCAATTATGCAATCTTCATGAAAATTCAAGTTATGATTCTATTATGTTTTTGATCTTATCAAGTCTAAAATTATGATTTATGATTCATGTTATGATTTTTATTCAAGTACTCATCATGGATTTATGAATATCAATTAAGAAGGTTTTACAAGTATGCATGGTTTTCATAACTCTTATGGATTTATGACTCTTGGCTGATTCACTAGCCCTTATTCATGGCTAATTATGTATTTCAAGTGGGATCCATCATGTTATTATTTATTTGTCCATGAATTTCATGAATAATTTTACACCTACGATATGAGCCCTCATATGCATATTTTTGGGAGTAGTGTCTAGCATTGAGTAGACCCGTCATTCAAAGGAAAAATCGCGGTCTCAGAAATATGTGCCACCATAGGTTTATATATGTTTATTATTGGATCCCTATGATATCACCACACACGCATGTCCCCTTTCCTGGCAAGTGGGGAACGGTCCCGACCACTTGGTCGAAATAGTGGGGCATCATGTAAGGCTTTATCGTGATGGTGTCGGTTAATAAGAGTCCTCCCATTGTTCCTCATGATTTATGCATGGTTATGTTTATGTTACTTGGATCAAGTCATGTTTAATGAAGCTTTTCTCTTATGATTGATTTATGAATGTTTTAAAAACCTTGAGCCCCTATGTTTACATTATGATATTTAGTTTATAATCATGTTGTCCTACTCTTATGAACTCTTATATATTTTAACTATTCGTTCTTACTTACCTTGCATACTCAGTACATTCCAAGTACTGACCACGTACTCTATGTTGTATCGTTTCGTGAGACAGGTCTGAGGGACTCGTCTCAGTCGCATCATTAGCCCTTGCTTCCCTCTCAGACCTATCCAGCCGGTGTTTGTGAGTCCTCATCTTTCGAGGACGTTCAGTCATTTATAGTTAGTTATGTTATTTCAGTTTCAGATTTTGTCGAGCTAGTTGGGGGTGTTGTCCCATCAGCTCATCAGTTATGTTAGAGGCTTTTCAGATATTATGTAGAAATCAGTTTGTAGTTGTTGATTCAGTTTTAGCTTGATATATATATATATTTAGACTTCTACTTTATAATGTTGAGTTTAGATGTTATGTTCATGCCATGGTCAACTTGGAGCCTTCTCGGGGTCTCTTGTCCTCTGTCTTGATCCAGATCTACATTCGAGTCGTGACATCAATACTTAAACATGCTTGACATAGACTTGATCATTCGAAAATATGAATATAGACATGGATAATTCGAAATCATAATTTCTTCATATACATCTCATCATGCTTGAATACATATATCATAGATCTCAACCTTCATGAACTTTCATAGATGGGAAACATAATTTATAAGACTTAAAAACATTGTAAGATATGCCCATAATCATAATTAGACTTTAGAAACATACATAGATCATACCCATGATTGATATAATTCACATGTTGGGTTTATACCCCATAGATTCATCAATTAGAAATTCATGAATTGAAGAGGGATTGGGCATGGGTGTGAATGAATACACCCATTCATTACCCTACATACCTGTAAAAATATGATTTCACAACTCCCTTGATTACCCCGAGGAGAATTAGGGAAGAACTTGATGAATCTAGGCTTGATCATCCTTAGGAGCTTCTAGACTTGCATGCATGGAAGTGAATAGGCTTAGAATGAACTTTCTTCCCTTAAAACACACTATTCTGAGCTTAAAACGACGTAGTATAAACCTTAGAAACTTAGGAATTATGGAAAAGCCCTTAATAAATTCGTAGGAAAATACTCACAGCCAGTCCCAGCGAGGAACTGGATGACTCGAGACCTTCATCACGACTCATGGTCAGCTTCCCGTTGCCTGCACTGGAACTTGTCAACACTAGTTAAAACGAGGGACACCATGACTCATGGTGTGCCCGACGACTCATGGTAACTGGTCATTAGATGCACTGTCCAATCTCTTCACGCTTCAGTCAACCCCTGACCACAGACCACTTGACGACTCGTGGAAGTGATCACCACTCATGGTCTCACCCATGCTCAGGCTCAAATCCCAAAACTCAACCAAGTCCAACCTCCTCCCCATGAGTCACTCAATAACTCGTGGTGCACCCAACGAGTCACTTGATGACTTTTTCTATGATCTGGTGCAGAAAACTCTATTTTCTCTATTTCAACTCTCGGATCTGATCTTAGGAATTTCGGGGTATTACAAAATCCCTTTGGGATCCATATAAACTGTTCAAATATTCTAAAATATCTATAGGACTTTTTAAACCTCAATTTCGATACCGTTAACCCCAATTGTTAACTTTGATCAACCTTAAGTTTTAAGCTTCTAGTTTTGATTTTTCATCTCCAAAATATACTAGAGTCCCTCCAGACCTATACCACCCATCCGCAAAAGTTATAAATCCCATATTGAACCTACAAAAATTCTCTATTAGGAGAGAATGATTCTAATACTCAAAATAACCAAATAGATTATTACACCAACTACGGTTTGGAAAACTTATTGAACAACACTTGATGAGGTTTTCATCACATTCAAATCATCCATTAGAAGATACTGAATAATCTTCATAGCCTCCATTCATTCCATTTTATATTTAACTCTCTTAACTTTTCCTTCTTTAGTCATAGTCTCATTATAACCTAATAATGTAACTTTTTTAAGCTAAAGGGTCTTATGTTCTTTTTATTAAAGATTCATTCAACCGTGTAATTTTCCATGAACAAAAGATCGTAGAGGATCCCTCATCCATAATTTGTTCTTTTAGACACCTTGTAAATGGCTATGTGAATGTACTCGTAGTTCACTGAATCTGTTCTTCCTTAGGAGCTTCTTCACATCTTCAATGTCACTAGGTTCCTTAATTATTTTTCCTTGTGGGATCTCTTAATTTTTTATGTTTGTCTAGGATTGCAGATGCATCTTGACCAGATTTAGTAGATTAAATGGAATAGCTTGAGAAATCCCGTATACCTTAACAGATTCGACAACTTCAATAATCAATGCACTTTCACCCTACTCGTGTTTTGCTATCAACAAATGCTACTATTGCTTGTTTTTCCTTTCATGCTCTTAATTTTTAAATAGAATTTTGAGGAGAATTATGAAGTGAATTAGTCTAACAACATCATTGTATTTTCAAACTTTTCAATGGTCTTGGAAATAAATAATCTTTCAATCATATTAAATAACTTGCAATCTGTATTTTTTATTTGATTTCTTAATAGTCATTGATTGTGGTAAACAAATATCCATCTCAATAAGAATTCTGACATATATTATCATTTCTCCTTATGTTATAAGTTTTGTTAGTGCAAATAGGTTTGCCTAAACTTATAACTATTTTACTTATGATTTCCGTAGCCCAATATTAAGTAGTAAGCTAGGAAGGTAATCTAAACAAGAATTACTCACATGGACTCCTCACTATACAGAAAACAGGCTCCATAGTTTCAAGAGTAAGATAAAGTTTTTGAATGTATAAGGGCCACTAGTTTTATCTTTCTCATTGTCAAATTTAATGATGAAATATCTCTCAACATTTTGAAATACCTAAAGAGCAAAAAGATTTTCAAACTCCATACACAAAATTTAGCATCTCGTTAAACACATGGGTTCCATCAATTACACATCCAACTATTGTCGATCCCTTTTTTTAAGTTTTGCTAATTCAACTTATTTGATTAGATTTCACTACATTTGTCATAGTTGGCCTGACCCCACTAAAATTAGTTGAATAAGTCAGCTTCCTCACTATATTACATATGCATATTCTTATTTCCTGAGATTAGACTGATTCTGCTAGAACTGATGTCTGTATCATCGTAGGGGCACTTCCCATTCTCGGCATCTAATGACTCAAATGCATGAGAGCTAAGGATTGGGGAAAACCATTCTCAGGAGTAACAAATTGAGTATCATAATTCTTTGATTTAAGAGACGCTGGACTCAAATTTGAATCGAGAAAAACTTTCTTTTTTCGGCATGGCATAGTGGTTGGTGCATATTAGCTATCTGCACTTAATGTGCTCATCAAATTTTATTTCTTGATAAATTTGAGACAAATATTCTTAACTATAGAAAAGGTTTCGTTGACTTGTTATAATTATTCTTGACCCCTTGGGTGCGTTTTCGGATCTTCTTATTAATCAATTATAAAAGGTTATTTTGTGACCTGTATGGTTAAAAAAAGCTACAGAAGAAATAATTATTTACTTTTCAAAAATATCCTTGTATTTTTTTCGTCCCTTTTTTCTTTTGAAATTACCAGCATTTATTAAGTTCTTATGCTTTCCTACAATGATATGGGGGGGAGGGAATTGGAGGGTGTAAGATGCAAAATAATTTACTTTTTGATATTAGATGAAACATATATTTACTGGAATATATTTACTTTTGGCGCAAATACTAAATGAAGTTTTCCTTCCACATTGCAGCCGAGCGGGGCCTTATAGAGCTCAACAAATTGGGGATTCAAATCCAATTATGGAAAGAAGCTCACCGATTGATAGATTACGAAAATATCAGAAAAATGCAAAAGGAAAATGATTTTTGACAATGAGTTGTTTCTCTCTCTTATCCATTAATAACTTTTTACTCTTTCTATTTTGGCTTTTCTTAGTTTAGTTTATTATTATGGCTTTTTGATAACTTTTGGTATAAAGTTTTTAGTCATGTAGCAATATAAATAATTTAAGAGAAGATTGAATTTCTTTATTGGCATTATTTGTTAAACAATGCATAATATTGTAAAGAAATATTAATTGGTGCTTATAGATGTTGTAAATAAAGTCGTTAAGCTGGGATCCTTGGGTTGTTTTGCAATACGTCGGTGGGACGACAAGGTATGTGGAACTTGAGTTGAGTCGTATGCTGAGTGGGGGTTTGGTTTGATTATCTTGAGGGTTGTTTGAGTGTGTGATTGTGCTATGTGTACTTGTGGTTGTAATGTATTTGGATGTTTGAGGATCGCGGTACCCACAACTGTGGAGTTACTCTAGCATAGGTCAAGTTTGAGACTTAGCCAACTAGAGTTGCTTATAAAGTTTGCTCCGGAATGGACAAGCTAGTAATTTGGCAATAATATTTTCTCCAGCATGTTGTAAGACTAGTGTATGGTTATAGAGTTACTCCGGCTCACTAGTGACCATACGTGAGTATATGGCTATCAAAGTTGCTCCGACGCACTCGACTTGTACATGCCATTAGACCTATAAGATTGTGAAACTGTCCCCAAAAAAGTGAATTTTGAACAGTCATGAGAATTAGAGATTTTGCATTAACTAAAGTATGTTTAAGGTATATAAGGTATTTAAAGTTTCAATTTTTAAAAGTATTATAGCATTATCATACCAATTTAATTTGATATGATTCAGTATTTTTAAGTTTTACATTTCAAATAAGACAAATTATTACTATAATGTTTACATAATCTAATAAATAAGNCTAATAAATAAGAATCAAATATAAACTCTACATAAATATATATTATATTTTAAATGTTTAATATTCTCTAATTAACTAAATTTAGGATTTTAGACGTTGTATTAGATTATATTGGATAAAAAATCATTATTGTTATTTACGTAGTAACATAGTAACATATATTGATTGTATATGCAATTATATATTTTAACTTTTTTTACAATACAAAATACATAACGAATACCAAACTCTTTAAAGAGGCATACAAAAATTTTAGGGATGGAACTTGTAAAGATTTGTGTTAAGTTAGACGGATTGTGTTATAACTCATTGTTTAACCCATCTTGAATCAAATGAACTTTGAGCAAGATTGGAGAACAATCCATTTATTGATGCAACCTATCTTAACCTGCCTAAATACTACCCAAGAAATCCATTTGCCTCCCCTATAGGAAACATTTATAATTCATAAAAAGCATCTTAATAGTCATACATGTGAAAATCATAAGGATAACCTAAAAACTTGGTGATACAAGCACAAAAGCGACTAAACAGTAATCAATAAGTATGAAATACTCCATACAACTATCTGAAATAAGGAAACACAAAATGAAATAAATATAAGGACTCTGGGGTTTCGAATTAGCCAAGCAACTAGCTTTGAAGTCTCTAAATCAACAACTTATCAAACACGTCCTCACACTACACTAGTGCACAAATCTAAATTTGCACAAAAGAGTTGTAATACCTCGGAAGTGCTTAGGAATAAACCTGGGGAGTTAAAATTAAAAGTGTGGAAATCTGGGAAAAATATTGCAGGACGAGCCACAGAACGACTCGTGGTTGCAAACCACAAGCTGTTGTATGTGTTCATGATGTGAAGCCAGACCTGGTGGTAGGGTGGACCACGGGCGTCACCACGACCCATAGTGAGAAGGCACAAGCCGTTGTTAGTGGTCTTGGAAAGGAAGTGGACCTGGGTAGTGGCTAAGACGGTTTGAAACCACGGTCCGTTGTTTGGAAGGACGACTCGTCCTGTCGAGCCGTGGGTTTAAATAAAAAACCAGGAAGTTTGGCAGTCTAGACCACAGGCGTTTACCATTGGTCGTGGTACCTTCGCACGGTCCGCTGGTTCAATCGTGGAATCATCCAGTGCAGGTTTTTCTGCGATTTTAGTAAGGGAATTTCCATTATTTCTAGTCCTAAGGCTCTATAATACGTCATTTAGGGCTCGTTTTGAAGGGTTTTAGTAGGGGAAGACCTATTCTAAGTACAAACTCCCCATGCATGCAAGGTTGAAGGCTTGAAGGAGGTGATTCAAGGCCAAAATTCAAGGTTTCCTTTGGAATCTGATCTTGGGCAATTGAAGGGTGATAGAATTCCTCATTTCCAGATATGTAGGGTTTTAATGGGTGTCTCCCTTCCACACCCATGCTCAATTCCTATTAAATTGTGTTAAATTATAAATGGTCAAGTATGGGATTTTGATCAATTGCATGATTCTTATATCTCTATTCATGGGTATGATTAGATTGAGTTGATATTGATGATTTACAAAGCTTGAGCAGATTCTAACTTGTTTTCTCTTATAAAAATTATTTTTCTAAAAATTGAATCTAAAACACCCATGGATAAAAAGTTCATAGAAGAGATGATCTGCGATACGTGTGTGATGATGACGAAATAAATAACGAAAGCATGTTTTCAACCTACCCATGATTTTATTGATGCCTTCAAAGTGAATTGAATGATTCCAAGTATGATAGAGTTTTGGGTGATGCCCACATGATGTTTTAAAGTAATGATTTTCCCCGACATAATCTTGCCACATGGTTTGAAGTGAATTTTCCTCAACTCTTATTATAAATTCTAGCTTGTGGTATGTTTCGAAGTAAATCCTCCCATATGCATGAAATCGTAATTGGGATGTGTGTCACTATAAGCTTTGTCGATAGACAATGTTAAGCTTCATTTACATATGATGTTGAGTCTATGCATAATATTATTAGGAGCTTTGTAAATAGAAAATGTTGAGCTTCATTTCATATGATATTGAGTTATGCATGATTCATATTGAGCTTCGTCATTAGACGATGTTGACCTTCATCAATTGACGATGTTGAGCTTCGTTATGTACGATGTAGAGCACTACATGTTTGGGAGAAGTGTCTAGCACCGAGCGAGTTAAGGGTCAATCATCCTATACCCTAGAACTACGCGCCAATGTAGGTTGATACTATTATATTATTGGGACACCCTTGTGAGCTATCCCCAACCCAATTATCCCTTCAACTTGATATCGATATCATGGTAGCGTCCATCGCTTGGAAAGGTTATGGACGACTCTTCCCACTTGAGTGTGATAGTTGGGACCACATAAGCTTTATCGTTGTATGTCAGTTAAGTGACGAGTCTCCCACTGTCTATATCTTCTAGAATTGCATTTTTCATTACTCATGATGGTTACCTTATGCAGGCATGATCTAAAAGTAAGGTTTGACTCATTGTTCAGCTTTTGATATGAATGTTATGTTTCAGCTTGAGTCATTTGAGTCAGTTAGGATATTCTAAAGCCATGAATGATCATGTATAATATGAGTATGAGTTCATAATGAATGCATGCGGTCTCCTTCTTATCTTTAAAAGCTTATGACATATGTATGACTTGCTTTACGAGATTTATATTACTTTCACAGTTTTACGTACCTTGCGTACTCGGTACATTTCACGTACTGACCGCATACTTTCTATGTTGTATCATTTCATGATACAGGGTCCGGATCTCAGGCTCGTCCTCATCCCTAGTCCATCTCGACTTGTGCTATCAGCTCATTGGTGGGTCCTCATGTTTCGAGGGCTGTTGATAGATTTTTATGTTATCTTGAGTTTTAGTATTGTTCGGGTTAGTTGGGGATGCTATCCAATCAACCCACCGTATGTAGTAGAGGCTTTCAGATTAGTATGTAGTACTCAACCCTCGTATATGTTCTGTATTCTGTGAGATTATACTATGGTTACGTTTCCGCTATATTTTTATGATTATCTTTCCTCTTAATTGAATGAGATTAGTTGTGTGCATGAGCCATGGGTTGACTTGGGGTCCCTCGGGGTCCCTTGTCCCGTGTCTATGATTCAGGCCTCCATTCGGGTCGTGACAAACTTGGTATCAAAGCCATAGGTTTGAGGTGTCCTAAGGAGTCTGAAAACCATGTTAAGTAGAGTTTTTTTTATGGGTGTGAACGCCACACTTATGAAGAAGAGGAAACATTTTAGGAAATGTTTCCTTCGTTCATGATCTGTGTCGTGCGATGAAAAAGCCTTTCTATCCTCCTAATTCATGCTATTCGCGATTGCAGAATTATTGCTCCTCAAAGGATGAAGGGAAGGAGGACTGGAGACGGTGAAGGCCATGAGGATGGCATGGGTCGTGGGCATCAACAGGTCGCACCAGTTTAGGAATCTGAGGCACCAGAACCATCCGCCTACGCTGAGTTTCAAGCCACCATCCAAATGCTTGCGCATGCCTTGACCGCTCAGGTCAATCAGCAGGCTGTTGCGCATGTTCCACAAAATGGCAGTGCAGTGGCAACTTGAGTCAGGGACCTCATGATGATGAACCCACCGGAGTTTCTTGGGTCCAAGGTAGATGAGGACCCACATGAGTTTGTGGATGAGGTTATCAAGATCACCTAGGTCATGGGGGTGAGTAGTGTTGAGTGCGCAGAACTGGCCTCCTACCAGTTGAAGGGGGTTGAGCATATCTGGTTCCGTCAATGGAAGGATAGCAGGGTTGCCGGATAAAGTACGGTCACTTGGGAAGAGTTCCATGTTGCATTCATGGATCGGTTATCCCCTCGGGAGATGAGGGAGTTGAAGGAAACTGAGTTTGTTAATTTGAAGAAAGGGAGGATGACAGTACTAGAATATTCCCTTGCATTCACCCGCTTATCGAAGTATGCTTCTGAGTTAGTGGCTGATCAGAGGGCGCGAGTGAGTAGGTTTTTGCATGGGATAGTAGGTTACTTGGATAAGGAATGCAGGATTGCTATGCTGTATCAGGACATGGAATTTCCTCGGATGGTGTTGCTCTCCCAACAGATGGAGGCAGCACATTAGAGAGAGAGAGAGGCCAAGAGGGCCAGGACAATGATCACAGATTTCCTCAGCCTAGGTTTGGAGGTGGGCACCGTCGGCAGACTGACTAGAGATCATCCACCCCAGCTTCATCAACTTTGAGTGTTCCATCTTGGCCTAGGCATGATCAGAGAGGACGAGTATCAGGATCGAGGGGTTAGAACAGCAGGCCCATAGATTCAGGTGTTCCAGCTTGTCGCAGATGTGGCCGAAGGCATACAAGCAAGTGCTTGGCAGGTTTGGACATATGCTTAGAGATTGTCCAACAGCGAAACAGGATCAGGTTGGGGACCGTGGCCCAGCTTCTAGCTCAGCAGCCCCACCCCCTCGCTCAGCACATCTAAGGGATCGCTCGAAGACATCGTGGGGCATCTACTTGTGCAGCCGGCGGTCAGCGCCAGAACAGATTATATGCTCTAGCACTACGTCAGAGTAGGAGCTCTCCTGACGTGGTTACTGGTATGTTATGAGTCTTCCATGTTGATGTTTATGCTCTATTAGATCCAGGGGCCACCTTGTCCTTTGTGAAACCTAGGCCGTAGATTCAGAGTCAGTCCTGATGTCTTGTCAGAATCCTTTTTCAGTTTCTACTATAGGCCAGGAAGATGATTTCTAGGGGTTGCCTAGAATATCTAGTTAGGTTAAGGATGTGGAATCCGAAACCCCGATGATTTTTCTTTAGACTTATTGTTTCTGATTGACCCACTTACTTCTAGACTATCCAAGCTTAGTTCAAGTAGTACGTGAGTATCCAAAGGTCTTTCCTGATGATTTTTCCAGGTATTCCTCCCGAGCGGGAGATTGACTTCGGTATTGACCTTCTTCCCGATACACAACCTATATCTATTCCTCCCTACGTGATGGCTCCAGCGAGTTAAAAGAGTTGAAGAATTAGTTAAAGGATTTACTAAATATGGGCTTCGTCGAGCCAGTCTCAATAGGGTGAATGATCGTGGGCAAAATAACATGCCCAAGTGATACTTTATTTGTTAGTTTTGCCTGTTTATCTATATATTTATATACATTCTCATGCGATTTTATGTAAATGTGAATATATACACTAACCAACATGATTAGTTCTTATTTTTGTAGGTTTACAATGAATTTGAGGAACTACTCCATGAGTTGGTGAAGTGGAGGCATGGAATTTGGAAGTAGAACGCAAACGTCGGTAAGTGGGAAAGCGAAATGAAGCCCACCTGGGTACGCTGGGCAACGCAAGCCACGGAAGGAAGGCTGCACACCATGGCGTGCCACGCACTCTAACGCGCCGCACAAGTAACGGACACGCTGCCAACACGGACAGCTTCTACTTGGCAACTATTTTGGTTTCCAGAATGCCTACGCGATGCCTCCGTGTCACGGAGGCATATTATGCTGATACACTGTGACACATGAGCTATTTCATGCCGGGAATAATTTTAGACACCTCACATTTACTATAAATAGGTCCTTTAGCTCCTAAAGAGGACATGATCTTATTATGAACAACCACGAGAGGAGTCACAATTTATTTTCTAAAAGACTGCCAAGGGCAGGGAGAAGTGGGAGAACTCATCTCGTTCATCAATTTCATCTTCCTTCTACCAATTCTTGTAAGTAGGTTAATTTGTTAAGCTTTCTTTGTAATCATACGAACATGAGTGGCCAGAACCCTCTAGGGTTGAAGCCACAAGATATGATTGTGATTTTGTCTATTTTGTTTTGGTTTTAAATGATTGTTGTTTTTTGTCTTTGCATTCTCAATTATGGTTATTTTTATGACTGATCACCATGAAAACAAAGTGGGTTAATCTTTAGGTACATGTTTGATAAAGCATGTACCTAGGCCAGAACAAGAGAATGTAGGGAGTATGATTGTATCTCACGATATAATTTGTGTTAGGATAGAAATATACCTAATACCTTGCTTGGTTGATAAAACGGGAGGAATTAGGCACCAACTTAGAATTATCACATCACCACTCGAAGAAGTAGTTGTGAAGTTGTCGAATCGAATGATTAGAAGTACGAGAGTCCAATCAATCTCACGTAAACCATATCCACGTAGTGAATTGCCCACGAACGGAAATAACATCCTCAAGCCAACAATGTAGTTGTGAGGCTAGTTTGTCGTGTTTAGAGGTTCGCAAGGACTATGAACATGCAATTTTAATATATTAATTGAAAATTGATAGTTTCATACCAAAACCACTACAAAGCATAGCATCGCATGATTACCCGGCTTTAACTCTAGTTGGTCCTTGAATTAATTCAGAGTATTTCGTTAACCGCCCCTAGACTTAATTTATTCTATCGAAAACTTCTATTATCAACACTTGCGGCATTCAATATCACACTTGAACTTGATAGTTAGCTGAATTGGTGCAGTCCCCGTGATTCGACATCCGGATCTTAAAAAGGGCCACTATATTACTTGCACGACTCGTACACTTGCGGGCTCACAACAGTTTTTGGCGCTCGCTGCTGTGTGGACTCATGAAGTTTAGATAATTTGTCTGTTTTTGTGTGATTTTTAAATTTCCTAAGTGTTGAACAAAAAAAATTCTTTCCTTCTGTTATTAGTTTTAGATTTATTTTATTTTTAGTTTTTAATTTTATACCCTTCTTAACATGACGTCATGGAATATAAATGGGTTAAATGGTGGATACTCTTACTTTGATGACTCTTGTCTGAATTGTGGAGGAATCCAATTGTGGCAACACTGTAACACGCGCAATATATGTGGTGGTCAAGATGGCCATTGGGATGGCTGTCCTAATGTATATCTCTCCCCCAAGCCCCTACTATGATCCTTGTTTTTGCTGAATATAGCATGACGAAAATGAGGACTCTGGGACGCCAAGTCGAATAGAAGACATGCTAAAACAGATCCTTGAGCAAATAGAAGCAACGAAGGAGGCAATGGAAGCATTGAGAATTCAAGAAGAGGAAAATGGAGAGGCCTTAGAATGATAGGCGCTAAGATCACGGAGATGATAGTCGAGGCTGAAACTTGCAATGATTTGCAAGTAACGGTTTTATGCGATACTCAAGAGGAACTAACAGAAGAAGAAAATGGTGAGTTCTTGGAAGAAGCTCAACAATTAGAATCTCTTGAGAGTCCCCTTCGTTATGGGCTCACATATGGAAAATCCATTCGTGGAAGAAGAGATAGAGTATCCCCCAGTGGACATTAATGGAGAGATAGATGTTGATGCAGAGAAGGTGTATACAAGTAAGGAGGTCAAGCACAATGCAAGCCAGAGTCGAGGTGTATTTGACCCCACGCGAAGCATTTTTCGACATTAAGTTTGGTTGAAAACCGAGAAATAGATTCTTCCAAGCTTATAGAGAAAGGTCTAGAGGAGGAACAAGCCCTGTATATTCTGGAATTTGCTAATTCTAATAGACAAAATGACTTCACTTACGTAAGGGCCAATAAAGGCAAGCAGTTTATACATCTAATGCTTGGTCCTTTAAATTTTTCACCACCACCCTCGGGAGCATAAGAGAAAATTAGAGAAGAAATTAGTGATTCATATCCTCAAGGTGGAGGAAAAATTGGTGGAACTTGATACGTCGTGTGCCGCGACGTAAAATTAGGCGCTGCTTGGGAGGTAATTCCAAGGGTACCATGGGCACCATTTTAATTTCTTACATTTGTGTTGATTTTATTTATTTTTCATCTTGTGTTGTTTTTGGTGGAAAGTTAAGAACAGATGGAGGGGAAGTCTGAGTACCCTTGGAGGAGGAAGCTAAGAAGCATGGACGATAAAAAGTGTGGGGTCAAACACACACTTGTGCAAATGTAAAAGATAAACATGTTGTTAGCTAGGCCTAGAGGCCTCAGGGAGTATTTCTCACCCTCTTTAAATGTTAATTTGATGCTATGAGGACATAACATGATTCAAGTGTGGGGTGAGGGAAATTTCAAAATTTTTGTGCTTAATGATTTTTGGTGAATGTAATGCTTGTGAGAAATAATTGAAAAAAAATTTTGTAAGTCAAGCACGACTTCATCACCAAGAGTTTTTCTTTTCGGTTCTTTCGACGGGGGTCTTTGAACCGAAGAATAAAAATTTCTTGTCTTTATATAGTGTTTTTAGTCATAGATAGAGATTATTTCCGACGATGGATGGATGACGACCGTCATGAGGAAAATTAGTCAATAGGTTTTGGTTTTTGAACCTGTAGCTAATTGATGTCTTGATGTTCTTGTTATGTGCTATACATGATTGTAAGATACAAGTGTGGTGTAGTGCTGAAACATGCAAGTTGTATAACTCCCGTTTGAGACACCTATGCTCTTGAATATGATTCTATGCTTAAAGTTTAATTGTGAATTCTGTGATTAGCTGAGTTAAGAGTCTGGAATTTATCTTGAATTGAGCATGTGCCATGAGTGTAAGGTTTGAATATTCCACGCTATTGTGGAGTGTCTAGAACTTGCCTGGTGTGTATACAAAACGAAATGAAGGATGTAGAGGGTAGGAAATGATTTAGGCATTTCTTGAATGAACCTAAAATGTTATCCCTCACTTTACCTACCTTGAATATTTAATCCTAGTTAGCCCCATTGAGCCTTGAGCCTATTCTTTGGAAGCTACAACATAGCTTATTCCTTTTCTTTCATTAGCCTTTAATTTGATCCAAAACTCCTAAGCGCTTAAGGGAAAAATCCGGGAAGAGGAAGGAGTGAGAAGCATGAAAAAGAAGGAAAAAGTAGCAGTTGTGTGCTGAGAAAGGTCAAAGGTGCACTTGTGTGAAAATGGTTGATTATTAGTAAGGAGTAAGAAAAATAAATGAACGGAAAAAAATTGCTTATACTCCTTACTACTAAGCCGAGTGTGCTTAAAGAAATGGGAACAAGAAGAGAAAATTCAAGAGTGAAAAGAATTAGGGTGAAGTAAAAGAAGAGATGTCCTTAATGAAGGGTGAAGTTATTAAAAGCGCTTTGGGAAGATAGTCACTATTACTGGCCATAATAGTAATTCTACCAGCCCCTTTGCTTACATTACAACTCATTAAGTCCTACTGATCTTGATGCTCATACATCCTTAAATTAGTGGAGAGTAAACACTAAGGGCAAGCTGCGGTTCACTACATGATGCATGCGAATTCTTTGAGAGAGCGAGCGTAAATTTTATTCATATACCCATACATGTTGTGATTTAAAAACTTGTGAGTAAAATTGGGTAACTCTCTTGTTGTGAGGCATGATGTTTAATGAGAGATAACATTCATGTCAGATTTATTGATCTGTTTATTTTCATGAGTTTGCTAAGATTGAGAGTCGATTCTTGAGGTTAGAAGTCTTAACGAGTTGAGTATCATTTCATTGATTAAATCATGCATGCTCTACTTTTTAACTTGCTATCTTAAATAATTATTGTAGTCTAGCTTGAATTGTCTTGCTAAATTAGTTATGTGTGAGACTTCATTTACATGAGATGGAAAAGGGTTGTTCGAGGACGAACAAGGCTTTAAGTATGGGGTAGATGATCGTGGGCAAAATAGCATGCCCAAGTGATACTTTATAACTTAGTGTTTACCTTTGTTTATCTATTTATTTATATACATTCTCATGCGATTTTATGTAAATGTGAATATATACATTAACGGACATGATTAGTTCTTGTTTTTGTAGGTTTACAATGGATTTGAGGAACTACTCCATGAGTTGGTGAAGTGGAGGCATGGAATCGGAAGTAGAACGCGAACATATCGGCAAGGAGGGGAAGGCGGAACAGCCCACCTGGGCGCTGGCAACGCCTATGGCAGGCAGGCTACGCGACCATAGCGTGCCACGGCTCCTAACGCTACACAAGTAGCGTGACACGCTGCCAACGCGGACAGCTTCCTTGGCGATCGCTTTTTGCTTCGTGAAGTTTACGTTGATGCTCTCCGCGGTCACGGAGGGGCTGGCGCGATATACTCTGTGACACGGAGCTATTTCATACCGGCAATAATTTTAGACACCTCTACATTTATTATAAATAGTGTCGCTTAGCTCCTAAAAGAGGACAATAATAATGATCTTATTCTGAACAACCACGAGAGGAGTCACGATTTATTTTCCGAAAGACTGCCAAGGAGTGAGGAGAACTCACCTAGGTTCATCAATTCCATCTTCTTCTACCAATTCTTGTAAGTAGGTTACTTTAATTAAGTTTTCTTTAATCATGTGAACATGAGTGGCTAGAACTCCCTCCTCTAGGTTGAAGCCACAGATATGATTGTGATTTCCATATTTTGTTTTGGCTTTAAATTATTGATTGTTGTTTTGTCTTGCATTCGAATTATGGTTGTTTTAATGCTCGATCACCATGAAAACAAGTGGGTTAATCTTTAGGTACATGTTTGAGAAACATGTAATTGTGGCTTAACAAGAGAATGTAGGGAGTACGATTGTTCTCACGATATAATTTGTGTTAGGATAGAAATATACCTAATAATTGCTTGGTTGATAAACGGGAGTGGAGTTAGGCACTTAATTTGGAATTATCACATCACCACCAAGAAAGTAGTTGTGAAGCTAAGTTGAGTCGAATGATTAGAAGTACGAGAGTCCCTAATCATATCCACATAAACCACATCCACGTAGTGAATTGCCCACGAACTTGAAATAACATCCTCGTTCAACAATGTAGTAGTGAGGCTAGTTTGTCATGTTTAGAGGTTCGATAGACCATGAACATGCAATTCTAATTATGTGAGACGACAATTGAAAATTTCATACCAAAACCACTACAAAGCGTAGCATCGCATGATTACCCGGCTTTAACTCTAGTTGGTCCTTGAATTAATTCAGAGTATTTCGTTAATCTCCCCTAGACTTAATTTACTCTATCGAAAACTTCTATTATCAACACTTGCGGCATTCAATATCACACTTGAACTTGATAGTTAGCTGAATAGTGCGCCCCCGTGGGTTCGACATCTGGCTTTCCAAAAGGGCCACTATATTACCTGCACGACCTGGTACACTTGCGGGCTCAATAGTGAACCAGTTTTATTTGTTCTGAAGAAAGATGGTTCCCTTTGTATGTGCATTGATTATCAACAATTGAACAAAGTCACCGGCCAAGAACAAGTACCCTTACCTGTGGATTGATGATTTGTTCAACCAGCCAGTGGCACTAAGTTTTTCTTTGAAGATAGATCTCAGATTCGGTATCATCAGCCCCCGAGTCCGAGAGAGTGATATCCCGAAGACGACATTCAGAACAAGACATGGTCATACGAGTTTTTAGTTATGTCTTTTGGACTAACGAATGCTCCTACAACTTTTATGGACTTGATGAACAGGGTGTTCAAGCCATTCCAGGATATGTTCGTGATTGGTTTATTGATGACATCTTAATATACTTTGAGCAAGGGAGGAGCATGTCGCTCACCCGAGTGTAGTGCTTCAAACACTTAAGGATCGCCACTGTATGCAAAGTTTGGCAAGTGTGAGTTTTGGTTGGACTGTGGCATTCTTGGGCCATGTGGTGTCTAGCAAAGGCATACAAGTAGATTCGCAGAAAATTAAGGCGGTGAAGAATTGGCCCAGACCGGTGAATCCTTCGGATATTCGGGATTTATTGGTTTAGCTACTACCAGAGTTTTTTTGAGGGTTTCTCATCCATTTCTGCACCTTAACTAAGTTGATGCAGAAGAAGGTGAAGTTTCAGTGGTTGAGGCTTGTGAGAAAAGCTTCAGAGTTGAGAGACCCGACTCACTTCAAAGACCAAGGTTGACCTTCCCGAGGGAACTAATGGATTTTTTTGTATATTGTGATGCGTTGAGAGTCGGACTGCGGTGTGTGCTGATGCAGTGTGGGAAGGTAATAGCATATGCCTCGAGATAGCTGAAAGTTCATGAAAAGAATTACCCGACCCACGATCTTGAGTTGGTCAGCGTGGTGGTGTTTACATTGAAGATATGACGGCATTGGTTTGTATGTGGTCCACGTGGATATATTTATGGACCACAAGATCTTGTAATACGTGTTCACGCAAAAAGATCTAAATCTTTTGGCAAATAAGGTGGTTGGGTAAAGCATTTAAGGAATATGATATGAGTGTCCTTTACCACCAAGGCAAGGCTAATGTGGCTGCGGATGCACTTATTAGGCTCTCAATGGAGAGTGTGTTCCATGTGGATGAGGGGAAGAAGGAAAGGTGAAAATGTTCACCGGTTTGCAAGGTTGAGTTAGATTGATCGATCTGACCAATGGTGTTGTTGTTGTACATAACGGCCGAATCGTCCTTGGTGGTTGCCATCAAGTCTAAGCAAGATGAGGATCCAATTTTAAGGAAGCTGAAGGAGGTAGTGCAGAGTCAAAAGGTAGAGGTTTTCTCCCAAGGGGAGATGGTGTGTTACGATATCAGGGTCGTTTATGTATCCCAAATGTTGAAGATTTGAGAGTTCGGATATTGCATGAAGCACATGGTACAAGATATTCTATCTAATCCACATCCACGAAGATGTATCGACTTGAGAGAAATCTATTGGTGGGATGGTATGTAGAAGGATATTGTGGAGTTCGTAGCGAAATGTACAAACTGTCAGCAAGTGAAGGTTATGATCTGGCAAAATAGCATGCTTGAGTGATGCTTTATAACTTAGTTTCATTTTGTTTAATTGACTTAATTATATGCATTTTCATGTATTTCTATGTAAATGTGAATATATATACTAACCAACATTATTAGTTCTTGTTTTTGTAGGTTTAAAATGAATTTTAAGAACTAATACATGAGTTGGTGAAGTGGAGGCATGGAATCGGAAGAAAGCGAACGTCGGCAAGGAGGACACGTGAAACAGCCCACCTATGCGACCAGTAATGTGCCACGGCAGGCTAGCTGCGCGACCATGCCGTGACACGCCATCAAACACACGCCGCATAAGCAAGCCAGGACACGCCGCTATCGCAAACGCGCCTTCTTGTGGTGACTGCTTTTGATTTCCAAAGGTGTTTACGCGATGCCTCCATGTTACGGAGGCATATTGGCGCGATAACCTTCCGGTGGAAACGGAGCTATTCCATGCCGGGCATAATTTTATACATCTCTCGCTACCATTATAAATAGGTCCTTTAGCTCCTAAAAATCATTTTGTCATGATTTATTCTGAAAACCACCTTGGAGTGAAGGGAGAAGTGGGAGAACTCACCTAGGGTTCATCAATTTCATCTTCTATTCTACCAATTCTTGTAAGTATACATTTTTAACAATGTTTTCTTGTAATTTTTATGAACTTGAGGTTCAGAACCCTTCCTCTAGGTTGAAGCCATAAGTTCTGATTGTGTTTTTACGAATTTGATTTTGAATTAAGTAATTGATTGTTGTTTTGTTCTTCATTCTAATTATGGCTGTTTTTATGATTGATCACCATGAAACCACATACGTTGCGTAGGTAAAATGCTTGAGAAAGCAAACCTAGGAAAGAACAGAGTAAGAATTTAGGAAGCAAGTTCTTGTCTTTTGATAAGATTTGTGGTTAGGATAGGAATATACCTAATTTACCTTGCTTGGTTGATAAAATGGGAAGATAGAAAGACACCAACTTAGAATCGTACTCCACCACTTGGAGGAGTAGGTTGAAGCTAAGTTTGGTTAAATGGTTGGAGGCACGGAAGCACCCAAATCAAGGGCTAAAACCCCATAAACCACATCCACATAGTGAATTGCCCTCGAACTAGAAATGTCATCCTCAAGCCAACGATGTAGTAGTGAGGCTAGTTTGTCGTGTTTAGAGGTTTGTAGACCATGAACATGCAATTCCAATTATGTGAGATGACAATTGATAGTTTCATACTTAAACCATTGCAAATCGTAGTATCGCGTGATTATCCGGCTTTAACTCTGTTGCTCCTTGAATGAACAGATATTTCGTTGACCACATCTAGACTTAACTATTAAATTTCTCAAAAGCCTATAATCAACATCAGGGCATTTAATATCACACTTGAACTTGATAATTAGCGAATTGGTCCAAGTCCCTGTGGGTTCGACATCCGGCTCTTAAAAGGGCCATCAGATATGCATGACCTGCAATGACTTGCGGCTCATCATGTTATTAAGCGTTGTCGGGACTCGGTGAAGTTTAGAGAATTTATCTGTTTTTGTGTGATTTTTAAATTTCCTTAAGTGCTGAGAACTGGTCTTAGTCTCGACTTATTGCATGATAGTTGCCTCTGGCTGAGCTGCTAGGAATAGAGAGCTTGTGGATCCGTTGCTTGAACCAGAACGTCAAATTAATTTTCAAAGGAGAGTAGCTCTTGAGAGAAAGGTGAAAAGACTTCAAGAAAGGTACAACAACACCCATCCCGCAGGACAAGCACAATTGTCACCTAAAGCAATGGGCAGCGTAACAGTTCGCGAAGTGGCAATCCCACAAGCGACGAATGTGAACTCTAGTATCTCGTAAACCGTAACCCTGGAGGGAACTTGAATTGAAACAGAACATGGTGCAGCTTATTACATTCTAGTGGTCAATTCACTAGATAGGCACAAGAGGACCTGCAGCAGAACCTACAGAACTTTTTAGAGATTAGTGACACTTTCATCCCCACCTGAGTGTCCACATTTTGTGTCCGACTTACCCTCTTCCCATTCTCATTGTTGGGAGAGGCAAAGAGGTGGTTGAAGTCTGAGCCACTGAACTCCATAACTTCTTGAGACTGCTAAAGGGCTTTAGAGTGTGAAGAAGCGAGGAAGAGAGGAATAGAGTGGAGGCTGATTCCTCTAAAAATCAAAAGAAAAGGAGATGGTTCTCAAAAGTGAACCCGTGCATGAGGATGTCCTCAAAGGGATAGTTCACGCCGTGCCGTGACGTTAAATAAAGGCGCTGCTTGGGAGGCAACCCAAGGGTACCACAGGTACAATTTATGATTTTTGTTTGTGTTGATTTTGTTTATTTTCATTGTGTTGGTGTTTTTGGTGGAAATTTAAGCACGATGGATGGGAACTCCGAGTACCCGTGGAGGAGGAAGGTAACAAGTATGTGTGGAAGAGAAGAAGTGTGGGTTAAACACACAATTTATAAAATTTAAGAAAAGTATGTTGTTAGCTAGGCATAGAGGCTCAGGGAGTATTTCTCACCTTCTTTAAATTTTAATTTGAGGTTATGGGGACATAGCATGATTCAAGTGTGGGGTGAGGGAAATTTCAAAATTTTGTTCTTAATGATTTTTGTGAATTAGTGCTTGGGAAAAAAATATTGAAAGAAAAATTTTGAATTAAGCATGAATTCACCACCCGCTGTTTTTCTTTTCGGTTCTTTTCCAATGGGGTCTTTGAACCTAAGAATAAAAATTTTCATTTGTCTCGTATATAGTGTTTTAGTAATAGTTAGGATTGTTTCCGATGATGGATGGATGACGACTGTCTTGAGGAAAATTAGTCAATAGATTTTGATTTTTGAGCCCGTAGCTAATTGATGGTTTGATGTTCTTGTTATTTGCTATACATGATTGTAAGATGCAAGTGTGGTTAGTGTTGAAGCATGTAAGAAGTGTATAACTTTGTTTGAGACACTTAGGCTCTTGAATTTGACTCAATGTGATTGAAGCTTAATTTTGAATTCTTGTGATTAGCTGAGTTAAGAGTCGATGGAATGTGTCTTGAATTGAACATGTGCTGTGAGTGTAAGTTTTTTGAATATTCCATGCTATTTTGGAGTGTGTATATAAAACGAAATGAAGAATGTAGAGTGTAGGAAATGATTTTAGGCATTTCTTTGAATGAGCCAAATATTTAATCATTGCCTTACCTACCTTGAATATTAAATCCTAGTTAGCCCTGTGAGCCTTAAGTTTATTCTTTGATAGCTACAACATAAGCTAAATCCTTTCTCTTTCATTAGCTTTGAAATTTATCCAAAACTCCTAAGCGCTTAAGTAAAAAAATCCAAAGAGTGACGGAGTGAGAATTGGGAAAAAGAAGGAAAATAGCAGTTGTGGAAGGAAAACCTTAGAGGTGCACTTGTTTGAAAATGCTTTTGATTATTGGTAGGGAGTAAGAAAAGAAATGAATGAAAAAGGGCTTAAGTACTCCTTACCAATAAGCTAAGTGTGCTTAAAGAAATGGGAACAAGAAGAGAAAATTCAAGATTGAAAAGAATGAGGAGGAAGTAAGAAAAGAGATTTCCTTAATGAATGTTGGATGTATTAAAAGCGCTTGGGGAAGATAGTCACTATTACCGGTCAGAATAGTCTCTACCCGTCCCTTAGCTTACAATACAACCCATTAAAAGTCCTACTTGATTCATGTTCATACATCCTTAAATTAGTGGAGAAACACTAAGGGAAAGCTTATGGTTAACTACAGATGCATGTGAATTCTTTGAGAGAGTGAGCGTAATTTATTCATATACTCATACATGTCGTGATTTGAAAATTTTGTGAGTAAAAATGGGTAACTCTCTTGTGTTGTGAGGGCACATGTTAAATGAGAGATAACATTAATGTCGGATTTCTTGATCGGTTGATTTGCATGAGTTTGTTGATATTGAGAGTCGATTCTGTAGGTTAGGAAGTCTTAACGAAGTTGTATATCATTTCATTGATTAAATCGTGCATGCTCTATTTTTAACTTGTTATCTCAAATAATCATTATAGTCGTAACTTGAATTATCTTGTTAAATTAGTTATGTGTGAGTCTTCATTTACATGAGATGTAAAAGCGTTGTTCGACGACGAACAAGGCTTTAAGTGTGGGGTAGGTGATTCTCGGCAAAATAGCATGCCGAGTGATGCTTTATAACTTAGTTTTGTCTTGTTTATCGACTTAATTATATGAATTTTCATGTATTTCTATGTAAATGTGAATATATATATACTAACCAACATGATTAGTTCTTGTTTTTGTAGGTTTAAAATGAATTTGAAGAACTAACTACGAGTTGGTGAATTGGAGGCATGGATCGAGTAGAGCGCGAACGCCGGCAAGGAGGATGCGTGAAATGCCTCACCTGCACATTGTCAACGCCACGGCAGGCAGGCTGCAATGACCAGGCCTTGACACGCCATCAAATGCACTGCACAAGAAGCATGACATGCTGCCATCGCGGCCAGCTTCTGCCTTGCAACTATTTTTATTTCCAAAGGTGCATACACGATGCTGCTGTCACGGAGGCATATCGGCGCGATAACCTCGTGAAACGGAGCTATCTCCATGTCGAGCATAATTTTATAGATCTCTCATTTACTATAAATAGGTCCCTTTGCTCCTAAAATCATTTTATCAATGATTTTATTCTGAATAACTAATTGGAGAGAAGGGAGAAGTGGGAGAACACTCCTAGGGTTCATCAATTTCATCTTTTATTCTACCAATTCTTGTAAGTATGTTACTTTAACAATGTTTTATTGTAATTTACGAACTTGAGTGGATAGAACCCTTCCTCTAGGGTTGAAGCCATAAGTTATGATTGTGTTTTTACGAGTTTGTTTTGGAATTAAGTAATTGATTGTTGTCTTGTCTGGCATTCTTAATTATAGTTGTTTCCTTCCTCCTTCCTCTTCCTTCCTTTTTTAATGATTGATCACCATGAAGACACACACGTTAAGCATAGGTAAATGCTTGAGAGCAAACCTAGGAAAGAACATAAGAATGTAGGAAGCAAGTTCTTGTCTTTTGATAAGATTTGTGGTTAGGATAGGGAATATACTCCAATTTATTTGCTTTGGTTGATAAAATGGGAATATAGAAAGACACCAAATTAGAATCATACTCCACCACTTGGAGGAGTATTTGGAAGTTAAGTTTGGTTAAATGGTTGGAGGTACGGAAGTACCCAAATCAAGGGCATAAACCCCATAAACCACATCCACGTAGTGAATTGCCCACAAACTAGAAATGTCATCCTCGCTCACGAGGTAGTGGTGAGGCTAGTTAGTCGCTTAGAGGTTCGGTAGACCATGAACATACAATTCTAAATATGTGAGACGACAATTGATAGTTTCATACTTAAACCATTGCAAATCATAGTATAGCATGATTATCCGACTTTAACTTTAGTTGCTCCTTCAATGAATTCAGAGTATTTCGTTGGACTACATCTAGACTTTATTAAATTTCTCAAAAAGTCTATAATCAACACTTGTGGCATTTAATATCACACTTGAACTTGATAATTAGCTGAATTTGTCTAGTCCCTGTGGGTTCGACATCCGGCTCTTAAAAAGGCCCATTGTATTTGTAATGACCCGTACACTTGCGGCGCTCATCATTAAGCATCAGAGACCCGAGGCGTACTTTAGATATTACCTTCCTCACTGGGAAGTGGGAAGATATCAATATGGACTTCATTACAGGCTTACCCTGAACACGTAGTCAATATGACTCCATCTGTGTTATTGTGGACAGGTAGTTGACTAAGGCATCTCATTTCCTATCGGTCAAGACCATGGATTCAACGGATGAGTATGCTGTTGTACATACAGAGTTAGTTCGATTGCATGGAGTCCCCTTGTCCATCTTTTTAGATAGAGGTACCCAGCTTACCTCTCAGTTTTGGAGGTCTTTTCAGAAGGGACTCGGGATCAAGTCAAGCTCAAAAGCACGACCTTTCATTCGCAAACAGACGGTCAAGCCTCCAGCGAACAATCCAGACTCTGAGGACATGTTAGGAGCATGTTATGGATTTTAAAGGCAGTTGGGATGATCATTTGTCCTTGATCGAGTTTTCCTTGGCATAATAACAGCTTTCACTCTAGTATTCAGATCGCGTCGTTCGAGGCTCTTTACAGAGCAAAGGTGTAGATCTCCCATTGGATGGTTTGTGGTTGGTGAGGAAGCTATAATAGGACTAGATTCGGTCCATGAGGAGATGGTGAAGGTTCATTTGATAATGGACCGATTGAAAACTGCTCAGAGTCGTCAAAAATCATATGCTGATGTGAGGAGAAGAGATTTGGAGTTTGATGTGGACGACTGGGTGATTCTAAAGGTATCTCTGGTGAGGGGAGTCATGCGGTTCGGAAAGAAAGGAAACTCAGTTCCCGCTATGTTGGTCCCTACCGGGTTATGAGGAGTTGGTAAGGTGGCATACGAGTTGACTTACCAGAGTTATCTTTAGTAAATCCCATGTTTCATGTGTTTCTTTTGAAAAAGTGTTTGGGTAATCCAGCCTTGGTAGCTCCCGGTAGACAGCATTGGAGTAAAAGACAGCCTCAGTTATGAAGAAGTTCCCATTGAAATCTTGGATCATCGTGTTCAAATTGAGGAACAAAGAAGTAGCTTCAGTGAAAGTATTATGGAGGAATCAACATGTTGAGGGAGCTACATGGGAAGCCGAAGCGGATATGATGGCTATATACCCACATTTGTTCTCTAGCGGTTTGTTTCAGCTTGAGGTATCATTTCTGCACTCAGACTCTAATTGGTTTTCATGTTTGAACCATGTGCTACAAGTTTATTTTTATGTGTGTAGATGTGTGTATAATTGGTGAATCCAGTCACCAGATAGTTTGAAATGAAGGTAGTCATTCCGTCAGTTTTCATCTTAAATGATTAGTATTTGATTATGATAATTGCATGTTTTTTATTTTGATTTTTTCCTGCATTCGAGGACGAATGTTCCCAAGGGGGAGATATTGTAATACCCCGAAGATCTTAGGAATAAACCTAGGAGTTAAAAATTCAATGTGGAAATTTGGGAAAATGTTGCAGGAAGAGCAACAGAACGACTTGTGGTTGCAAACAACGAGACGTTGTATGTGGTCGTGGTGTGAAGCCAGACCTGGTGGTAGGGTGGACCACAGTAGCGCACCACGACCCGTGGTGAGAAGGCATGGGTCGTTGTTAGTGGTCATGGAAAGGAAGTGGACTCCGGGCAAAGGGCTAAGACGGGTTTGAAATCAAGGTCCGTTGTTTGGAAGGACGACTCGTCCTGTCGGGTCGTGGGTTTGAATCAGAAACTAGGAAGTTTGGCAGTCTAGACCACGGGCGTTTACCACGGGTCGTGGTACCTTCCCACGGTCCGTTGGTTCAATCATGGAATCGCCCAAAGGCAGTTTTTTTTGCGATTTTAGTAAGGGCATTTCACATTTACTAGTCCTAAGGCTCTATACTACGTCGTTTAGGCTCGTTTTGAAGGGTTTTTAGTAGGGAAGACCTATTCTAAGTGCAACTCCCCATGCATGCAAGTTTGAAGGCTTGAAGGAGGTGATACAAGGCCAAAATTCAAGGCTTCCTCTGAATCCGATCTTGGGCAATTGAAGGTGATAGAATTCCTCATTTCCAGGTATGTAGGGTTTTACGGTGTGTCCTTCCACACCCATGCAAATTCTTATAAAATTGTGTTCAATTATAAATGGTCAAGTATGGGGTTTTGATCAATTGTATGATTCTTATATCTCTATTCATGGGTATGATTAGATTGAGTTGATATTGATGACTTACAAAGCTTGGGCGGATTCTAACCTGTATTCTCTTATAAAATTATTTTTCTAAAATTGAATTTAAAACGCCCGTGGATGAATAGCTATAGAAGAGGTGATTTGTGATACGTGTGTGATGATGATGAAATAAATAATGAAAGCATGTTTCTAACCCTTCCCATGATTGTATTGATGCCTTCAAAGTGAATTGAATGAAATCAAGTATGATAGAGTTTTGGGTGATGCCCACATGATGTTTTAAAGTAATAATTTTCCCGACATGTTTACCACATGGTTAGAAGTGAATTTTCCTCAACTCTTATTATAAATTCTAGCTTGTAGTATGTTTCGAAGTAAATCCTCCCATATGCATGAAATTGTAATTGGGATGTGTGTCACTATAAGATTTGTCAACAAACAATGTTAAGCTTCCATTTCCATATGATGCTGAGTCTATGCATGATGTTATTAGGAGCTTTGTCAATCGACAATGTTGAGATTCATTTTCATACGATATTGAGTTATGCATGATTCATATTGAGCTTCGTCATTAGACGATGTTGAGCTTTATATAATGAGTAGATTACTACATGTTTTGGCTGAAGAGTCTAGCATCGAGCGGGTTAAGAGTCCATCACCCTATACCCCACAACTACGCGCCAACGTAGGTTGATACTATTATATTATTGGTACTTCCCTTTGTGAGCTATCCCCGGCCCGATTGTCCCTTCAGCTTGATATCGATATCATGGTAGCATCTATCGCCCTGGCAAGGTTATGGATGGCTCTTCCCACTTGGAGTGTAATAGCTGGGACCACGTAAGCTCTATTGTGGCATGTCGGTTAAGTGATGAGTGTCCCACTATCTATATCTTCCAGAATTGCATTTTTCATTACTCATGATGGATACTTTGCGCATGCATGATCTAAAAGTAAGGTTTGACTCATTGTTCAGCTTTGATATGAATGTTATGTTTCATCTTAAGTCATTCGAGCCAGATGTTATAAAGCCATGCATGATCATGTATAATATGAGTATGATTTCATAACGAATGCATGCGGTCTCCTTCTATCTTTAAAAAGCTTATGACATATGTATGACTTGATTTACGAGATTTATATTACTTTTGCGGTTTTACATACCTTGCATACTTAGATCTCCAAGTACTGACCTGCATATTTTCTATGTTGTATCGTTTTCATGATACAGGTCCTAGATCTCAGTTCGCCCCTATCCCTAGTCTATCTCTGCTTGCGCTATCAGCTCATTGGTGGTCCCTATGTTTCGAGGATTGTTGATAGATTTTTATGTTATCTTGAGTTTTAGTATTATTCGCTAGTTGGGATACTGTCCCATCAACCCACCATATATAGTAGGCTTGACAAGTATGTTGTACTAAACCCTCAGATATGTTTTGTATTCTTTAGGTTATACTATGGTTATGTTTCCACTATGTTTTTATGATTATTTTTCCGCTTATCTGAATGAGATTAGTTGTGTGCATGAGCCATGGGTTTACTTGTGGTCTCTTGTACCGTGTCTACGATTCAGGCCTCCATTCGGGTCTTGACAAGAGTGTAGTTAGTGTAACTATGAGTATAATAGGTAAAATATATGCTCAACAAGTATCAATGACCGAGCCAAACAATAATGTGATAGAGGATTGATCTTTAAAATTGTATTATACACTTAAATAATCATAAAGGTTCGGTAAATAAAGAATAATCAATTAAATATAAGATTAATTGACATAATTATATAAAAAATCACAAATCAACATAGGAGCTGTGCACAAATTCACCTCAATACATGATATGATGCTCCAATATGAATTATAATACAATAATATAAATTGTCCTGCATTTTCCATGAAATACCTTAAAAGTCCCTAAGATCAGAGCTGAGGGTTGAGCGGAGGAAGCAAGAAGAAATTTTCACAAGCCACTGAACGACTCGTCGCTCACCAAATAAATCATGGAGTGGCTTCAAGGAGATGCCTGGATAGTGAAGTGTCATGGTCAAAGGTCATCACAGATGGTGCATGAGGTTTGGCTACCCATACGGCTCGTCAAGTGAGTCGTTGGCAGGGATGGCTAAGATTGGAGGTTGGGATTCCAGTGAAGGTAACGAGTGAGGGCCACGAGTCATCACCCATGGGGTAAAGGATTTTCAGTGAATGGGGATTTGTCCAATAATGATGACGAGTGGATGACGAGTCATCAGTAGGGTAACGACCCATCCAGTCCCTCATTGGGACTGGTGGTGACAGTTTTCCACCTGTAAGGGTGTTTTTGTAATTTCTAAGCTCCTAAGCCCTAAACTACGTTTTTTAAGATCTATTAGGAAGGTCTTAAGAGGGTTTAGCCTATTCTAACCCATTCCCTTCCTATGCCATGCAAGTTTAGAGGACTCCATAGGGGGATCAAGCTTAGAAATCTTCAAGTTCTTCCACAAATCTCTTGGGCTTTCAAGGAACGGTATAGATTCAACTTACCCAAATATATATAGGGCCATGCACCAGATTTTCCTTTCACTTGTATGCCCAAATTTCTCCTCAAGTTCATGAATTCATGTATTAATTAATTTTTTAATTATAATTTTGAAAAGTTGTATTTATTTTTATGTAATTCTCTATGATTTATTTATGGGTCAGTTCCATTCATGTTTCAAAGAATGTTTTAAGATTCATGGACAAATTTTATGTAATAATTGATTCTAAATTCATGATCTAAAGTTATAGAAGATTTTTCCCAATTTCGCAAGGTCATGAAAAAGTTTTGTTTATGATTGACAATTTCAAGTACATGAAGTATCTAGAATGTATATATGTTTACAATTTTACCCATATATGAATCTATAATTTTGACTAGTGAAGTCTATTTCCAAGTATGCATGATCTTCAAATTTTGGGTAATTCCACTCCGCTTCGACATGTTTTATGATTCAAGTGAGTTTTATAAATCAGCTTACCATATGGTTTTGGAGTCTATACTCCCCTATTCAGCTTATGGTATGTTTAAGAAAATACTCCCCATATATAGATTTTAGATTATGCATGTGATTTCATTTTCTTTTTGAAAAATGATGGTTTCCATTCATTGATAAATGATGGAGAGTACTTTTCATATTTCTTGGGAGCGTGGTTCAGTATCGAGTAGGCTAAGGGTTCAGGAAAATCACGGGTCTCAGAACAGTGTGCCAACATAGGGTTATCCAGTTACTTTGGACCTCCCTTGTGAGCATTCGCTGTCCCGATTGGGTCTTCAGCTTGATATCAATATCATGGTAACGCCTTAGCCCTGCAAGGCTTTTTGGACGACTCTACCCATTTGAGTGTAATAGCTGGGATTGGCTGCAAGCTCTATCGTGATTGTGCTGTCCAGTTATATAGAGTCTCCCATTGTTTCTCATGATTTCAGTTATGCATTTTTATCAATTATGATATTATAAGCCAGAAGGTTTGACCCAATATTCAGGTTATCGGCTTACTTAAAAATCTCAATTTAATTTTGGGTCATTCGATTCAGTCAGTATTTTTAGTTTATGTCTATTCATGTTTTCAGATATCAGCGTGCAACCTTTACTCTCAGAATCATATGATGTTATGATTTATGATATGCATGAATTAAGTTTTTACTTACTCAGCCTGTTTTACTTACTCTCCTGCATACTTAGTACATTCCAAGTATTAACTGCATACTCTATGTTGTATTGTTTCATAATACAGGTTCAGACATTCAGACTTAGTCTCACCATTAGTCAGTTGCCCAAGTTTATCCCAAAGTAAGATTGTTGGTGATTCGTCATCCTTCGAGGACCTTCGCTAGCTGAGCATGATATTTCAATTTTAGACTTCTAGTGAGCTAGTTGGAGTGCTTTCCCATCAGCTCGTTAGTATGCTAGATGCTTCAGACATAGACTTGTATTTTCAGCTTTAGATTTAGTGTTATGATGTTATCGTTGGTTAGATGTTTTGTTATTCGAACTTTCGCTATTTCAGAATTTAGTTATCGCCTTTGTTTATGATGATCGTTAGTTATTATGTTGATTCCATGGGTTGACTTGGAGTCATTTATGGTTCTAGGTTCCGTGTCTCAATCCGGAGTCTTAGCTCGGGTCATGACAAATATGATATCAGAGCATTAGATTTTGAAGTGTCCTAGAGTGTCTGAAAGCCATGTTAAGTAGAGTATTTGAAGGGTAAGGAAATGCGCCACACTTATGATGAAGAGGCTACGAAAATGTTTTAGGAAACTTCCCTTCTTTCATGATCTATCTCATGCTATGAGTTCAACTCTCTCAAGTTCGTCTAACTCCAACTTTATGCGTTTGCAGAATCATGCCTCTACGTTGTATGAAAGGGAAGAAGGAATGGTAATGGAAATGGCCATGAGGATGGAAATGAGATGGGAAACGTGAAGCCCCACTAACCCCAGCGGATTTTGTTCCCGTAAGTTGTCCATGTTGAGTTTAGGCAACCATTCAGATGTTGGCAATGTATTGCCCGCTCAATTCAATAAGTAGACAGTGGCTCATGTACCCCAGAATGGGAATGCAGCGGCAGCTAGCGTGACTTTCAGAATGTGAATCCCCTGAGTTCCTTGGGTCAAAAGTGGAGGAGTGATAATGTCGAAACCACACTTCTAACCGAAGTATGAAGCTGACGTTGTCAATAAAGAACCCAACTCTAGATGCTTGGTCTGGATCCCACAGGGACAGTGGAAGATCTAGATTACAGCCGGTAAGTGAACTTGTATGGTAGTTACTTCACAATTGGGGGGATTCTAATAATAATCATGTAAAACAAAGCAGCTTTTCGTTTATGGTTATGAATCAATATTTAAAGGATAACTAGGTTTTGTTCCTATGGAATCATAATAGCTTGATACACTCGTGATCTTCACCAATACTTATTTACAGAACCGATAACTTAGGTTCATTCAAACGATCGACCAATCCCTATTGGATAACTATACTCAATTACTCGACCAAGTCTCATGAGCGTTTCTTTTTTAAATCTAAATCATTATCACTAAGTTCCAGATATAACTATCCTGCGACCACAACTCAAGGCTAATACAATGATCATCAAGATCAAGGCTCACCGTAATTCCCTTTTCCTAATCTCTACCTCTTCGACCAACGCAAGTAACGAATTTGGGCACTTCCTAATGTTGTACATTGCTAAGAATCATTAAAGAATGAAGAGAATACAATATAAGTAATTAGTATTGGTTTTAGACTCACTTTGTGCAACCCTAGCTTGTTAATCCATCATATTCCTACAATCCTAGCTATGGAGATTTTAGTTCCCAGTTGCAAGGTTGTGAAGTGTGTTCATGATTAAATACATAAAAAAAATACTTACAACATGATTGAGAAAATGCTTCCTTTAATAATCCGCAAAATCTTGAAGAACAAGTAGCAATAACAATATGAATTCAAGAAAAGGTTAATCACAAGGTTGTCCAACTCAATTTTCTTTCAAAGATGTAAAATTGCCTAGTACAATGTTTTCCAACTATAACTAATCTTTCTCAATGTCACTTCAAAATAAAACATAAAACGTATTTATATAGACATAAGAATCCTTTCCTAGGCTAAGAAGGCGATTCATATCTGGTGCCGACCTCGTCACAGATCACCCTACGGTCCGTGGCAGCATCTCAAGGTTTGGATTGTTGGCTAATTTTTTACAAATTTCTTGGGCTAAGGTATGATTCGTGACTTCCTTCCTACACTCCGTACCAGATTCCGTGGCGTGATTTTGAATATTAGCAATTTGTCTGAAGTTCACCACGACCGGTATGGTACGACTTATACCAAGCTATCGCGGGTCGTGGTATCCTCTCGTACTAAGAATCAGTCTCATGTGCAATTCTTTTGGAATTCATCACGACTACCTTACCACGACTCGTACAAGTTTGGTATGATCCGTAGCAAGACTCATAGGTTCATTCTTCCAGCTTCAGCCTTCTGCTCTTATCATGGCTATCAGCACGACTCACAGGTCCATCCTACGGATCATACTGTGGACTGCATTTTTGCCCTTTTTGCACACTTTTAGCTTCCTTTTGCAAATTTACGCTCCAACACCCATTTATCCTGAAATCAAAGGAAAAGTGTCTCAATACACCTAAGTCCATGCTATTTTCTTAGTTTTGAGCGTCAATAGTGTTGTAAATCCACAACACATCAACACCCTCAACTTAAGACTTTTGTATGTCCTCAGGCAAAGAAAAAGAAAAACTAAACTTGACGCTTAACTAGAAAATACACTTAAGATACTAAGCAACAATACTAAACAAATTTTTGCACTCTCTATATACACTCTATTAACCCTTTCTCATAGAACATCATCAACTAATGCACAAAACAACATCAAAATATCATATAGGGATCAAGACATGTCATCTAGCTACAATAGGCAATCAAGTCATCACTAATGTTTTTCACACGTATTCAATAGTAAAGCAAACATAACCCATGTACCCTCACACAAATGAAGTCCCCACTCAGATATGAAGTATCAAACACAACATGGGACTAGGCAAGTGAAGCACTCACTCTCAACAGGAAGTTTGCAAGTATTATGCATCACATACCATAGGTTTGCCCTTATTTTCTCTGCTTTAGTTTGTCAGATGGTCAAGTTAGGATCACTATAGGACTTGATATGGCTTGTAATGTCGGCTTAGGTCTGTACATGATAAAGATGAGAGATTTTATGAGTGACTATCCCTTCCTTGGCACTACATACATTTCCTACACCATTTACCTATTTCACCCTTCACTCTTTCGTTTTCCTTTCTTCCCTTTTTACCCCATTTGAAGAATATTGCATGGGTGAGGTGATTTTTCACATTTTTCAAACAACTTCAAGCTCTTTTGAATTTTTCTTTTTCAATATTTTCAAGATTTTCAGCTCTTTTACTTTTTCACCTCACCACACCTCATTTTTCACCATATTTTCTCTTTTCTCTTCTTTTCTTTTCTTTTCCTTTCTCTCGCTCCCACAATTTATGCACCCCTACTCTAGCCACCCTCAACTTAAGCATTTTTATTATATTGAGGTTCACAATATCCAAGGAAGGACCATGGCCAAAACAGGTTCATTATAAACAAATGGGTACGGTTAACAGGTGAATCAAAGAAATATGGTCTATTAAGGCTCAAACTTGGGATCAAGGGATTCATGAAACTTTGGTAGGGCAATATAGGCTAAAATTAAGCTAAAACAAAAATGACCTATGATCATATCCTAACCAACCATCCTTAACCTATGCATAGACCAACCAGGCAAGTTCTAGATCCTCAACAACATACTGCAATGAATACTAAAACCTCACTCACACATGGTAAATGAACTAATTTTTACTTCACCTGTCTGGTTCATACATGGATTAACAAGAATAACTACTATTAATAACCAAATGACATAAAAAGATCCACAGACATCATGCATGTTGTCACAAATACATAGCAAAAAATTTGAACAGGGTCAATTTTTCAATAAAAACAAAACTAGTGCATTTCTATTGGCTGATTATTCCTAAGTTACTTTCTAATCAAACAAAGATCACAAAAAGAAATCCTAACACATGTCGGCTCTACTAGATAGCATGCCTAAGGGAAAAGAAGAACAGCAAGAAAAACCCTCAAATGGACAAAATTCCCAAAAATACAAGTACACCCCCCTCCCCCTTTTGAAAAAGTGAACTTCCTCTCCGAAGCATAAACTATAAGCATGTAAGGAAGAGAACATACCTGTGGATACTCAGACTTCGCCTTCCATGGGTTGCCTCCCATGCAGCGCCTGATTTAACGTCGCGGCACGACGTGATTTTTGTAACTTCTCAGGCATCATCAAGGTATACTTCCCGCACTCTTTTCAATTCGTCCTCATCTCCCAGATACACTTTTATTCTTTGCCCATTTACTTTGAATCTTTTTCCCTCTTTGTTCTCAAGTTCCACTGCAGCATATGGAGACACTTGCACTACTCTGTAAGGTCCCATCCATCTATATTTCAACTTCCCGGGATGCAGCCGGAGTCTTGAGTTAAACAATAATACCAAGTAACCTGGGATAAACTCCCTTCTTGTAATCTTTTTGTCATGATAGATCTTCATTCTTTCTGTATAAATGGCTGCAACTATAACCAACAAAGTGTTGTTTTCTAAAAGGAATGCATACTTGAGATGTGGAGGTAGTGCTTTAAGCTCAAGGATTGGTAGTACCTCCACAGATGGCTTGGTCGGTGATGTTGAACAGTTCTTTTGATCCAGGTATAACTTCTTTGGGATGAATCTATATGACCCTATCCCATTTAAAGCATTAACCGTCTTTGTATATTCTGGGCTCCCGTTGTCTCCATAATTCGTTATCACAACTAACAATGTATCATTAGTCACAATTCCTTCCACTAAGGTTGGCAGTTGATCATGTTCCATCTTGAGTGTTTGAGTGGAGGATTTATCCCTCGATGAAAACCTGAGGAAGTCACAAAAGTATAACAAAGAAAAACAAAGGAAAAAACGTAAAAAGTAGAGTAACTACCAACAAGTCAAATACAAGCTAATAACCTAGTCTTAGCCGTATTCCCCGGCAACGGCGCCACTTTTTAATAACGCTCAAACCACACTTCTAACTGAATTATGAAGTCGACGTTGTCAATAAAGAATCCAACTTAGAGGTTGAGGTCGATCCCACAGGGAATATGGAAGGTCTAGATTACAGCCGGTAAGGGAACTTGTATGGTAGTTACTTCACAATTGGGGGGATTCTGATAATAATGAATAGTAAAAACAAAGCAGTTTTCAATCTTATGGTTGTGAATCAATAATTAAAGGATAACTAGGGTTTATGTTCCCCATGGATTCATAAAAACTTTAGGTATACACTCGTGATCTTCACCAATACTTACTTACAGAACTTATAACTTAGGTTCATTCAAATGATCGACCAATCCCTATTGAATGACTATACTCAATTACTCTACTAAGTCTCATGAGCATTTCCAAACTAACTGTTATCACTAAGTTCCAGTTTCATGACCGGAACGTACACCCAGATCGTAGACACGGGACAAGGGACCCTGAGAGACCCCAAGTCAACCCATAGCTCATGCATTAAACTAATCTCATTTAAATAAATGGAATATTAAGCATAAAACATCGCAGAAATGTAACCATGACATAACATCAGGAAATACAAGACATTACATAAGCTGAATACTACTCATTTGTCCGGAAGACTCTAATACGTAAGATGGGTTGATGGGACAACATCCCCAAATAACCCGAGCAATACTAAAACATAATCAATATAAAAGTTTATCAAATGACCCTAAGAACATGAGGACTCACCAACAAGCTGATATCGTAGGCTGGGATGGACTAAGGATGAGGATGAGCCTGAGATCCGGACCCTGTATCATAAAACGATACAACATAGAAAGTATGCGATCAGTACGTGGAATGTACTAAGTATGCAAGGCAAGTAAAACAGACATTTTAAAAGTAAAGTAAACTCATAAATAGACATAGGAGAACGACATCATGCTTACATCAAAATCTTCGTAATAAAACATAAGGCTCAAAACTTTCAAATCATTCATAATCATTCATTAACGTAGTTGTATATAAATTTATTATAATATAACTTGAGGCAATAACATAAACATAACAATGCATAAAACATGCGAAACAATGGGAGGACTCGTCATAACCGACACCATCATAGTAGAGCCTTTCATGATGCCCCACTATCTCGCTCAAGTGAGCAGAGCCGACCTTGGCTTTCTAGGCGAGGGTCGTGCATAAGGCGTGATATCACAATTGAGGGGATCATTATCAATACATCATATCATTTGCAACCCACGGTGGAACGTGGTTATGAGACACCGACGTAGTTCTTTGAACGTCGGGCCGCTCGGTGCTAGACACGGCTCCCAAAAACATACATACAGGCTCATACGTAAATCATTAACATCATGCATAAAAATTCATTTGCTAAGATATAACATTTGTCATCATTGATTCCCTTTAAAACATGCTTAGCCAAGAATCATGGGTCCTTTTCATCGGCCAACATCATTAATCGATAAATCAAATAATTCTTTTCATAAATCACAAATCATTCTTCTACATGTGGGCATTTTCCAGTACTTCATCATATTCAATTCTTTCAAAACATGCTCATGAACATGGGTAACTTGAAAATCATACTTTTCTATCATCAATAAACTCAAATTATAGAGTAGTC
>JACEIK010006052.1:36977-72938 GCA_018107945.1 Datura stramonium
TATATCATGGCCAACATAATGACATTATTCTCATGACTATTTCATTTATATCAGGTATGATTATGATTGTATGAACTAGACAAGCCCATGCAAGATCAAGTATGTTTTTACGATGATGATTATAAGCCATGTGTATATTTTTAGGAGTAGTTTCTAGCACTGGTATGCTAGGGGTGCAATCAAACCCTGAGCCTCATTACTACATGCCACCGTAGGTATATATTTATGTTTAGGGCCTCTGCAGAGAGTGTTCCCCCAGTCCGACGGGGCTCACAAGTGATACCATGTCTTATCGTTCTTTGCCCTGACAAAGCTTAGGACGACTCTACTCACTTGAGCGAGATAGTTGGAGCATCATGTAAGCTCTATGAAGATGGTGTCAATTATGATGAAGCCTCCCATTGTTCCTAATGTTTCAACTTACTCATGTTCATGACTTATGATACTATGTTTTATAGAGTATTTGACCCATTGATCAATTTATGAGTTTTCGCTTATGATTTCAATTATGGTACATTATATGATTGCGATTCAAACCTTAGGTCATTATGCTTCAGCTTATGACTAATATCTCATGATTATGGTTTCTTCAAGAATATAATTTTTAGCATGTTGTCCTTACTCTCATGTTCTACCTTATTTTATATTCATGATTTTAGACTATCACTTTACTAGCGTGTTTTACATTCTCTACATACTTAGTATATTCAAAGTACTGATCGCATACTCTATATTATATCGTCTCATGATATAGGTTCGAGTGATCAGTCTCAGTCCTGATGTTAGCTTGCCCTCGCTCCAATCCAGTACCATCCCAGTTTTGGTGAATCCTCATGATCCGAGGATGGTAGTTTTGATTTATGTCTCTTTTCCTATGTCTTTTAATTTCAGACTTAATGAGCTAGTTGGGAGTATTTTCCTATCGGCTCATCTTATGATACAGGCTTTTCAGACAGTTATGTATAGATGGTTCAGCGTTGATGAATCATTATCTATGCTTATATGTTTATAATATACAAACTTCCGCTTATGTTGTGTTCAAGTTTTATTTCCTCTTTAAATATTCTCTCTTTCATGCTATATTCGTATCATGGGTTAGCTTAAAGTCATTCTTGGTGTTCGATCCGAGGTCCATGCTCGGGTCGTGACACATCTAGCTATGACTAACTCACCAATAGGAGTAGAGACTAGTAAGGGTTCTGAAAGGATTTTGGGACTGGCATTGAAATTTATTGCAATATAAGGAGTCACAAAAGAAAGAGTGGATCCTGGATTTAACAATACATATAAATCTAACTCAAAGAGTCGCAGCACACCAATGACAACATCCGGAGAGTTCTCCTAATCCTGGCAAGATGACAGGGCGTAAAAGAAATTCTACCTCTAACCATCGCATGTACCAAAGTAGTACCCTACTAAGCTGGGTGACTTGGAGGGGATGCTGGAGTAATGGATTAAGTCTTTCCACGTCTAGTAGAAGGGAAATCTCTCAACCGATGGCCTAGTTGAACCGATGGCCTAGTTGAACACAACCAAAACAACCCTCCTTGCCAAGATGGTACTCACCTGGATGATTCTTACCACACTTAGGACATGCTGAAAAAGTGCAGCTGCTACAAACATCACCCTAAGACCTAGTGTCATGAGCCGAACATACACTCGGATCGTAGAAACGGGACAAGGGACCTCCAGGGACCCCAAGTGGACCCATAGCTCATGCACACATCTAATCTCATTCAAATAGGTGGAATGATAATCATAAAAAAACATAGCAAAACGTAATCATAGAATAACATTAGAAAATACTAGACGTACACATAAGTTGAATACTACACATGGTCTGAAAGCCTGTACTACATATGATGGGTTGATGGGACATCCCCAACTAACCCGAACAATAATGGAACGTAAGATAACATAAAAGTATATCAAACAACCCTTGAAACATGAGGACTCACCAATAAGCTGAGAACGTAAGCTGAGATGGACTAAGGATGAGGATGATCCTGAGATCCGGACCTTGTATCATGAAACGATACATCATAGAAAGTATGCGGTCAGTACGTGGAATGTACTAAGTATGCAAGGTAAGTAAAACGGACATTTAAAAGTAAAATAAGACTCATAAATAATATAAAAGAAGGACATCATGCTTACATCAAAATCTTTGAAATAAAACATAAGGCTCAAGGCTTTCAAATCATTCGTAATCATTCATTTTCATAATCATAAGTAAAATTTATCAAAACATAACTTGAGAAACAACATAAACAGAAAAATTCATAAAACACGCGGAACAAAGGGAGGACTCATCATAACTAACACCATAAAGGTAGAGCCTTTTATGATGCCCCACTATCTCGCTCAAATGGGCAGAGCTGACCCTGGCTTGCCAGGCGAGGGTCATGCATAAGGCGTGATATCACATTTGAGGGGATCATTATCATTACATCATATCATTTATAAACCCACGGTGGCACGTGATTATGAGACACCGACATAGTCCTTTGAACGCCGGACTTTTCAGTGCTAGACACGGCTCCGAAAAACATGCATATAGGCTCATACATAAATCATTAACATCATGCATTAAGATTCGTTGGCTAAAATATAACATTTATTATTATTGATCCCCTTTAAAACATGCTTAGCCAAGAATGATAGGCACTTTTCATCGACCAACATCATAAATCGATAAATCATGAAATTCACGTCATAAATCGTAAATCATTCAACAACATGTGGGCACTGCCCTATACTTCATTATATTCAATTCTTTCAAAATATGCTCATAAACATGGGTAACTTGAATTCATGCTTTTCCATCATGAATAAATTCAAAATATTTCATATTCTTAGTAAATCATAACTTTCATGAACTTTCATCAAATGGGCACTTTAAATTTAAAAGATTGAAACATGATTTTTGAAGAAAATAATATAAAACTAGACCAGCATTCAAAATTCAATAATTAAGACTCAATTAAATCAGACTCATAAGGAGAAATCACATTTTCATGCATTTGAGTAAAACCCCATAGACTTGAATAGGAAGATTTATGATTTAAATTGAGATTTGGGCATGGGTGGGGAAGAATTTCACCCATTCTAAAACCCTACATACTTGGAAATGGATTGACTCAATGTCCCTTGAACACCCACAAAGAAATTGATTGAAACTTGGGGTAGAAGACCTTACATATCCCAAAAACCTCTCTAAAGTTCTTGCATGAGAATGGGCATGCATAAAGGACTTAACTCATCTTATCACACTTAGAAAATATCCAAAACGACGTAGTTTAGGGTCTAAAATCATGGAAAAGTCGAAAATACCCTTAAAATTATTTCCCTGAAACTGTCCCGGAAGGACAAATGACCGACCCAACAGGTCATGGAAACATACCACGACTCGTGGTATCGAGTCATCGGGTTCACTGCCTCATAACACATCTCAAATCCTTCCCACGACTCGTCAGGACAATTCGTTACTTAAACCCACGAGTCGTTGAATCGACCGTCATCAACTCCTTGACCAATCTGACTTCCCTTTTCACGAGCCTCACCACGACTCATGGTGCCTCGAGTCGTGGTCTCCATCCAATGAATGGACATGGAAAGCTTAACCCACAAGCAATGACTTAAAACAACGGGTTGTTCCTGCTCAGCATAAATCGTGGGATGTACCGTTATTTCTCCCTCAGCCTAATCCAGTCCTTCCAACGACTGGTTACAACGACATGTTTTTCCTGACAATGAGTTTTACACTGTCCGTGGTCTTTACTTCTCCCGAGAACTTCCCGAACCACGATCGCTTCCGACAACTCGTGGTATCCACTCACGAGACGTTGAGTCATCCATACTGTGGTATTTTTCTAGTTTTTCTACACTTTTCAAATTCAACTCCCGAGTCTATTCTTATGCTTTCCTGGGGTATTAAAATATCTCCCCCTTGAAAAAATTCATCCTCGAATGTAGGAAACAAGCAGTAAACAAAAACATACAATTTATCATAGCTATATACTGATCATTTTAACCGAAATTTTCACGGAATGACTACCTCCGAATCAAACCATATAGTTGAACTGATCATATACTTCACATACACATTCATACATATAAAAGAAACTTGCACACATGAACTGAATATGAAAACTAGATAGAGTCATAGGACAAAACTGATACCTCAAGTCATAACTAAGCTGGTAGAGAACAAATGTGGATATCTTGCCATCATATCCGCTTCAGCTTCCCTCGTAGCTCCCTCAACATGTTGATTCCTCCATAATACTTTAACTAAAGCTACTTATTTGTTTCTTAGCTTACAGACTTGACGATCTAAGATTTTCACCGAAATTTCTTCATAGCTAAGGCTATCCTTTAGACCAACACTGTCTACCGGGACTACTAAAGATGGATCACCCAAGCACTTTATCAAGAGAGATACATGAAACACGGGATGAACTAAAACTAATTCTAAAGTCATGTAAAACTCATACGCCACCTTACCAACTCCCCGCATAATCCAGTAAGGGCCAATATAGCGGGGACTGAGTTTCCCTTTCTTTCCGAACCGCATGACTCCCTTCATGGGAGATACGTTTAGAAATACCCAATCGTCCATATTAAACTCTAGATCCCTTCTGCTCACATCAGTATATGATCTCTGATTACTCTGTGCGGTTTTAACCGGTCCCTTATCATCTGAACCTTCACTGTTGCCTCGTGAACCAAATCTTGTACTATCATAGTCGCCTCGCCAACCTCAAACCATCCGATGGGAGATCTACACCTTTGCCCGTAAAGAGCCTCGAACGGTGCCATCTGGATACTGGAGTGATAACTGTTATTATAGACGAACTCGATTAAGGGAAAATGATCATCCCAACTACCTTTGAAATCTAGAATACATGCCCTTAACATATCCTCGAGGGTCTGAATGGTTCATTCTGCCTGGCCATTTGTTTGCGGATGGAAGGTTGTACTGAGCTTAACTTGCATCCCAAGTCCTGTTTGAAAAGAATGCCAGAATTGAGAGATAAACTGGGTACCTCGGTCTGAAATAATAGACCAGGGCACTCCATGAAGTCGAATAAACTCCTGAATATACAACTTAGCATAATCAAATGCTAAATCCGTGGTCTTGACCACTAGGAAGTGTGCAGGATTGATTAACTTGTCAACCACCACCCAAATGGAGTCGTATTGTTGGCGAGTATGGGGTACACCTGTAATGAAATCCATATTTACTTCTTCCCACTTTCAAGTGGGAATGCTAATATCCTGATGTACACCTCCTGTCCTTTGATGCTCGACTTTCACTTGCTGACAGATGGGACATTTAGCGACGAACTCCGCAATATCCTTTTTCATACCACCCCACTAATAGATTTCTCGCAAGTCCCGATACATTTTCTTAGATCCTTTATGAATAGAATATATGGTACCATGTTCGTCATGCAATATCCAAACTCTCAAATCATCAATATCTGGGACACATAGAAGACCCTGGTATCATAGCACCCCATCTCCCCCTTGGGAGAAAACCTCCACCTTTTGACTCTACACTGCTTCCTTCAGCTTCCTCAAGGTCGAATCCTCATCTTGCATAGATTTGACATCAACTACAAAGGACGTTTCTGACCCATTCCGCACAATAACGCCGCCATCAGTCGAGTCGATCAATCTAATTCCCACTCTTGCAAGTCGGTGGACATCTTTAACCAACTCCTTCTTTTCCTCATCCACATGGGACACACTCCCCATAAAGAGTCTACTGAGCACATCGGCCACCACATTAGCCTTGCCCGGGTGGTAGAGGACACTCATGTCATAGTCCTTTAGTACCTCCAAGCACCTCCTTTACCAAATATTTAGATCTTTCTGTGTGAACACTTATTGCAAACACTACCGCGGCCATATCTTGAATGCAAACACTACTGCGGCCAACTCAAGGTCATGGGTCGGGTAATTCTTTTCATGAACTTTTAGCTGTCTCGAGGCATATGCTATTACCTTCCCACGATGCATAAACACACATCCTAGTCTGACTCTCGAAGCATCGGAATGCACTACAAAGCCATCAGTGCCCTCAGATAAAGTCAACACTGGTGCTGAAGTGAGTAAGTTCTTCAACTCTTGGAAGCTTTTCTCACAAGCATCCGACCATTTGAACTTCACCTTTTTTTGAGTCAACCTGGTCAATGGGGCTCCAATTGATGAAAAACCCTCAACAAATCTCCAGTTGTATCCTGTTAAGCCCAAGAAACTCCGAATTTTTGAAGGATTCACCGGTCTGGGCCAATTCTTCACCGCCTCAATCTTCTGGGAATCTACCCTTATGTTGTCGCTTGATACCACATGACCTAGAAATGCTATCGAGGTTAGCCAGAATCCACACCTGCTAAACTTTGCATACAACTGATGATCCTAGAGGGTTTGCAGCACTATCCTCAAAAGAGTGGCATGCTCCTTCTAACTCCAGGAGTATATTAGAATGTCATGGATGAACACGATCATGAACATATCCAGATATGCCTTGAACACCCTGTTCATTAAATTCATAAAAGCTGCAGGAGCATTGGTTAGTCAAAAAGACATAACAACAAATTCGTAGTGACCATACCAAGTCCTGAAAGCGGTCTTCAGGATGTCACTCTCTCGCACTCTGAGCTGGTGATAGCCCGACCTGAGATCAATCTTGGAGAAGCACTTGGCACCCTGAAGCTGGTAAAAAATATCATCGATCCTGGGTAAGGGGTACCTGTTCTTGACGGTAACCTTGTTCAACTGCCGATAGTCAATACACATACGAAGGGAACCATCCTTCTTTCGAACAAATAGAACTGGTGCACCCCATGGAGGCTGGATCGATCTAATGAAGCCCTTATCCAACTAATCCTTCAATTCCTTTGGTTTGACTGGGGCCATACTGTAGGGAGGAATAGAGATAGGTAGCGTATCTGGCAATAGATCAATACCGAAATCAATTTCCCTCTCTGGAGGAACACTGGGAAAATCTTCAAGAAATACCTCTGGATATTCACATACCATCGGAACTGACTGAGGAGCCGGGGTCTCGGACTTCACATCCTTAACCCTAACTAGTTGGTACATGAAACATTTAGAGATCATCTTCCTGACCTTTAGATAGGAAATAAACCGACCTGCCAGTATCCCCGAACTACCCTTCCACTCCAATACTGACTCACCCAGAAAATGAAATTCCACCGTATGGGTCTTACAATTAATCAAAGAATAACATGAAAACAACCAATCCATACCAAGAATAATGGAAAAGTCAGTCATGGCTAACTCTACAAGGTCTGCGGAGCTAACCTTATGCAACACAGTGACTGGGCATTCTTTATATACTCGGCTAGCTATGACCGAAACACCAACAGGGGTCGAAACTAAAAACGGTTCTAACAAGGTCTCGGGATTAACTCCAAGGCTACTAGCAATGTAAGGATTCACGAAAGACAAGGTAGCTCCCGGATCTAGCAAGGCATAAACATCAATATGAATGATACAAAACACACCAGTTAGCATGTCTAGCGAAGTCTCCTGCTCCTAGCATGAGTCAAGGGCATAGAATCGGTTTTGTCCCTATTTGCCACCTCCACTAGTCGATTCTCCCTGTGGAGCAAAATGGGATGGAGCTGCGGTTGTCTTAGTGGTCTTTGCACGACCCCTATCATCACCCTGTCTAGCATATGGGCACGCTCAGCAAATGCGCCCAGATCTACCACACCCATAGCAGACATCTGAATCGACCAGGCACTCCCCGGTGTGACTCTTGTCGCAATTCCCGTAGGCTAGAGTGGTATACTCTAACTGGGTGCCGCTCTGACCCCTCGACCCTAAAGCTCTACTCCTCTAATCACCCTTGGGTCTAGATGGAACACTAGTTGATGATGGTGCTGGGGCTAGTGACCTCTGCTGAAACTGTGGATGGTAGCCACCGTCGAACCGCTTATGTGAAAAACCACGACTGTTCGTCCGAGCCCTCTTTGCCTCCCTCTCCCTCACATGAGTCACCTCCATATGTTGGGTGTAGAACACCATGTGAGGAAAGTCCATATCTTGGTGGATCATAGAATTCCGCAATCCTTGTCTAAATAATCGACAACATTATGAACAAATCGGCTCACCCACGTCCTTTATTCCATCACTAACTCCGGGGCATATTTTTATAGGCTAGTGAACTCAAGTGAATACTCCAACACTGTCATCTTTCGCTGCTTGAGGTTCACAAGCTCAGCTGCATTCAACTCCCTCATCTCCCGAGGGAAGAACCTATCAAGAAAAGCCATGTAGAACTCATCCCAGTTGATAGGGCCTGTTCCCGCTGCCCTACTGTCCTTCCATTGCTTGTACCAACTATGAGCAACCTCCTTTAGCTGATAAGAGGCCAAGTCAACACACTCCCCATTTTTCACCCCCATAACCTGAGTGACCTTCAAGATCCCTTCAATAAACTCGTGTGGATCGTCATCCACCTTTAATCCCGTAAACTCAGGAGGGTTCATCCTCAAGAAGTCTCTAATCCGAGCAGCCACTGCATTGCCATTCTGTGGGACCTGCACAATAGCCTGCTAGTTGACCTGAGCGGTCAAGGTTTGTGCCAACACCTGAATAGCTGCCCAAAACTCAGCGTGGGCAGCTGGCTCTTTTGCCTAGGGCTCCTGAACAGGTTGGGCTTTCTGATGCCCATGATCATTTCCATCTCTGTGGCCTTCATCATTTCCATTCCTCCTTCTGTTCATTCTTCTAGGAGCCATAATTTTGCAATCGTAAATCGCACGAATTAGAAGGATGGAAAGGCTTTTCATCGCACAACATAGAACATGAAAGAAGGGAACATTTTCTAAATGTCTAGTAGCCTCTTCGCCATAAGTGTGGAGCGCTTCACACCCATGAAAAAGACTCTACTTAACGCGGATCTCAGACACCCTAGGACACTTCAAACCTATAGCTCAGATACCAAGTTTGTCATGACCCGAACGTACACTCGGATCGTAGACATGGGACAAGTGACCCCAAGTATACCCATGGCTCATGCACACAACTAATCTCATTCAAATAGGCGGAATGATAATCATTAAAACAAACATAGCGGAATGTAATCATAGCATAACATTAGAAAATACTAGACGTACACATAAGATGAATACTATGCATGGTTTGAAAGCCTCTACTACATACGATAGATTGATGGGACAACATCCCCAATTAATCCAAACATTACTGGAACGTAAGATAACATAAAAGTCTGTCAAACAGCCCTCGGAACATGAGGACTCACCAATAAGCTGAGAACGTAAGCTGAGATGAACTAAGGATAAGGATAAACCTGAGATCCGGACCATGTATTATGAAATGATACAACATAGAAAGTATGTGGTCAGTACGTGGAATGTACTGAGTATGCAAGGTAATTAAAAAGGACATTTAAAAGTAAAATAAGACTCATAAGTAATATAAGAGAAGGACATCCTGCTTACATCAAAATCTTTGTAATAAAACATAAGACTCAAGGCTTTCAAATCGTTCGTAATCATTCATTTTCATAATCATAAGTAAAATTTATCAAAACATAACTTGATCCATAACATAAACATAAAAATGCATAAAACACGCGGAACAATGGGAGGAAACGTCATAATTGACACCATCATGGTAGAGCCTTTCATGATGCCCCACTATCTCACTCAAGTGGGCAGGGCCGACCCTGGATTGCCAGGCGAGGGTCAAGCATAAGGCGTGATATCACCTTTGATGGGATCATTACCATTATATCATATCATTTACAAACCTACGGTGACACGTGGTTATGAGACACCGGTGTAGTCCTTTGAACACCGGGCTGCTCTATGCTAGAACGGCTCCGAAAAACATGCATATAGGTTCATACATAAATCATTAATATACTGCATTAAGATTCATTAGCTAAAATATAACATTTATCATCATTGATCCCCTTTAAAAGATTCTTATCCAAGAATCATAGGCCCTTTTCATCGGCCAATATCATAAATTGATAAATCATGAAATTCGCTTCATAAATTGTAAATCATTCTTCAACATGTGGGAAATGCGCAACACTTCATCATATTCAATTCTTTCAAATATTCTCATAAACATGGGTAACTTGAATTCATGCTTTTATGTCATCAATAAATTCAAAATATTGCATATTCATCGTAAATCATAACTTTCATGAACTTTCATCAAATGGGCATTTTAAATTTAAAAGATTGAAACATGATTTTTAAATAAAATAATATAAAACTAGCCCATCATTCATAATTCAATAATTAAGAATCAATTAAATCATACCCATAAGGAGAAATCACTTTTTCATGCATTTGAGTAAAACCCCATAGAATTGAATAAGAGGATTCATGATTTTAATTGAGATTTGGGAATGGGTGGGGAAGAATCTCACCCATTCTAAAACCCTACGTACCTGGAAATGGATTGACTCAAAGTTCCTTGAACACCCACAAAGAAATTGATTGAATCTTGGGGAAGAATACCTTGAATCTCCCAAAAACCTCTCTAAAGTTCTTGCATGAGAATCGGCATGCATAAAGGACTTAACTCATCTTATCACACTCAGAAAATATCCAAGACATCATAGTTTAGGGTCTAAAAGTGTGAAAAAGTCAAAAATACCCTTAAATTATTTTCCTAAAAACTGTTTCGGACCGACCAACGACCCACCCAACAGGTCGTGGAAACATACCACGACTAGTGGTATCGAGTCGTCGGGTCCACTTCCTCTTAACACGTCTCAGATACTTCCCACGACTCATTAGGACGAGTCGTTACTTCAACCCACGGGTCATTGAATCGACCGTCGTCAATGAAGTCTTGTGGATCCTCATTCACCTTAAAACCATGAAACTCTGGAGGATTCATCCGAGTAAAGTCCCGAACTCTAGCGGTAGTTGCATTTCCATTTAGATCAGTAGGTGCAACCATCTACTGATTGACCTGATTGGTTATGACCTGGGCAAACATTTGAAACGCAGCCCTGAACTCGACATGAGTGACCTGTTCATTCAGAGGATCTGCTGGAGCTGGTGACGCTTGCTTATTTATATTTCCATTTCTCATTCCGTTTGCTCTTCTAAGAGGCATCATCTATTGATGTGTCATGGTTTAAAGGTACTTTTGACGCTTAAAAAATATAAAGATGCTAGAACTTAGGTATTTTTATACGGATATGAGGTTCTTTTTCTATATTTTCAGGGAAATCAGGTCCAGAAGTTGGATTTTGGAAAAAAAAAGTGCGGAAGTGCAGAAAATGGTTTTCTATAAGTGTCAGTGTGAGCCATACCATCTTGGTATGAGTAGTACCTGGTGCTTGTAGTTGAGATTAATAAATTGTCGAAGTGCAGAGTTGATGGTACGAATTGATACCACAAGCCATGATAGCCTTGTACGAGTTGTACCTCTAACTCGTGGTGAGATTCGGATAATAGGAACATGACATCCTTCAAGGCACGAGCGGAATGTACGATTCATACCAGCATGGTACGAGTCATATGAAGGACTCATAGGTTGACATTCAGAGATGCCATCTTTCAGAAGCCTAAACCACGACTTCCACCTAAGTAAGACAACACGAGTCATAATAGGCTTTTGTACCTGAGAGATCCAAAAGCTACAGATCCGACCACGAGAGCAGATCACGACTCATAACATCATGCTACGATTCATAGGTCATCCTAATGGCAGCAGTCTCTTTTAATTTAGGAAAGGATTTCATTAATTGCATAAATACTTTCCTTTTATTTTTCAATTGAGGAGCTGACACTTTTGATTGTATTTATGTTTTTTTGAGTTTCCTAATGCCACTTGGAAAAAAATATACACGAAAGCCTTGAGAAAAGTTCATTATTGTGTTCTTGATTCTTAAAGCTTATAGTGCAATTGATCATTGGGTTTTATTCCTTCAATATTGTAAGCTATTAATTATGATTTCTTTCATGATTTTTGATTTCTTGCTTGCAATTTTGAGTAGCTAAAACCTCCACAACTAGGATTGTGGGAACCACATGAAATAACGAATTAGGGTTAACACAAAGTGATTCTAAATTGATACTAAAGCTTGTATTTTTCTCCTCTTCATTATTATTGTTTATTAATGGTGAGTAGCGTTAGGACTAGCCCGTATTCTTTTCTTGCTTGAACCTAGAGAACTACAGATTAGGAAAAGTGAAAAATAACAAAGCCTTAAAATTAATTTTCATTGAATAATTTGAGTTATAGTCGCTGGAAAGTTAATTTGGAATTATTAATAAAGATTAGTGGAAAGCATGCATGAGACCTAACCCAGTGATTGAGTATAGTCATCTAATAGAATCGAATAAACCGTTTGGAATAACATAGTTTATCAATTCTACAGGCTAAGTATTGGAATAGATCACAAGTTTAATAACTCAACCTAGTTACGAATCCATCGGGAAAACTTCCCTAGTTGGTTGCATATAATTTATACCGATACCATTTCACCATACTGTCATTTGATTATTTCTATTAACCCCCCCAGTAAATAATTAAACTAAAAGCGTAAATACTAGTATTAATCGACATCTTGACCATATTTCTTGTGGGATCAACCTCTACCTTAGTTGGGTTCTTTATTCACAATGATCATGTTATACTTCTTCTAAGGTGTAATTTGAGCGTTATTATTTGTAAACATGTAAAACACGACTTAGAATGGTATTTAGAGTTTACACTCTCTCGCACGATAGGAATCATGAAAGAAGGGAGAGTTTCCTAAAACGTTTCGTAGCCTCTTCCTCATAAGTGTGGCGTGCTTAATACCCATGAAAAAGACTCTACTTAACACGGATTTTAGATGCTTTAGGACACTCCAAACATTGATGCTCTGATACCAAGTTTGTCACAATATGAGTCTACACTCTGAAAGTGACACGATGCTTGATGCCACAAGGGACCCCGAGTTAACCCATGGAATGGCATATTACTACTGAGATTTCATTAAGATAAACTGAGAGGAATCAAGTTTGAGTTTTGTAAAACATTTTATAAAAATACTAGTATAAACTAAATTTAAGTCATAGAGACAAATGTCGAGTTTGACATAAACATAAAGCTGAAATACTATAGTCTGTCTGAATAGCCTATACTAACTGATGAGCTACTGAGACAAGTCCCTGGCTAACTATAAAGTCTGAAACTGAAACAAAAAATAAAGAAAATTGAATGCAATATAACTCTAGCTCTCGAATGGTGAGGACTCACCACGAACAGCCGCTAATAGGCACTGGATCAAATCTAACGATGATGCTACGCTTGAGTACCTTAACCTATATCATAATATGATATAATACAAGAGAACTTATGTGGTCAGTAATTGAAATGTACTGAACATGTGAGATATGCACTGATTTAAAAAGACATACTGATAGTTTGAGAAGTTGTACTGAATGCATAAATTTAACTAAAATACAATGACCCTAGATGAGATGTATAACGCCGATATAGAATAGTAGTCTAAAAATTCATGATGAAGGTACGGAAAGATTGAAATGTGGGTCATGTATATGCACTGAAATCTAAAGTTGAGAGTATGACTGAAAATTGACACTGAACTGAACTATACTCTATTATAGGAGAGTTTGTTAACTGATATACAACCACATGAGCTTAACGTGGAGTTCGATATATACTCCCCATCGATAGGACCCAATATACCTTGCCATGGTATAAAGTCATGGATGGTGCAATCATTAATTGATTCCCATTCGGGCTAATACCTACTGTGGCACATAGTTCTAGGACCTGAGTATGCCGAATTTCGTCCCACTCGGTGCTAAGTACTACTCCCAATTGATATTTAACTAATAGCTCTAAAACTGTTGTGCTAAGATTAACTCAGAACTACTTTATTTGAAAGTGTTCTAACAGTTTAAAGAACTGATTGTACTATAAAACATGCATACTATAATGATGAGAAAATCATATGTTCATCACAAACCAAGTCATTCGAAAGTGATGCTAACTCATAAGGGCTGAATCTTTGGAATCATGCTAATATCAAGGTCATGGAAATATATTATTCAATTGAGATTAAAATCATGAACATTATATACTATTCATCATAAGAGCCTTGAAATTATGAAAATAAGGGAAATTATACATTGAATGAAAACCCTAAGACATGATTTCTAGAGGATTGAGATTTCTAGATTTCTGAGAGATTTTGGGACACAAGGGTGAAAGGAAATCGTTGTTGAAATCCCACATACCTAGAATTGGAGAATCTCTTGCTAAAGCCTTGAGCTTGCATCTCTTAGAGAAGAACCCTAGTTCTTGCCTTGAGAGGATATAATGCTTCTGAGGTTTGATTGTGCGTGTTTTGGGAGATAATGAGGGCAAGGGTCAGTTACTTTCCCTAAATTCCCCTATAAATTATCCTAATACAATGTAGTTTAGGAGTTAAAAGAGTGGAAAAGGACTAAAACACCCTTAGAAAGTCGGGCTGAAAACTGTTGCCCAGTGACAATGAGTCATTAGGCCCGACCATGACTCGTGGTCACTGAAGTATTTTGTTCAATCTCAGATTCCTTCATCACGGACAGACAAGATGATCCATTTTCAAACACCACGAGTCTCCCTATGACTCGTGGTCACTAGAACCAATCTGGAAATTCTCTAATCCTCACACCATGACCAAACAATATGTAATACCTCGGAAGTGACTACGACTAGACCCAAGATTTGAAAGTGAAAGGTAGATGAAATCTGAAAATCCTTCTCATAATGGGTCATTGTACGGGTCATTAATGGGACTAACGATCCGTTGGATGGTCCGTGGTGAGGTGATGCAGGACTGAAGTTACACGTAATGGGTTTAGGAACGACCGTAGTTTGATGTAAAGGATCGTTGGATGTGAGCTATTGTGAAGTTGTTCAGGTTCAGGGAGAAAGTAACGGATCACGTATCGACTCGTCATTGGGAGCAATGAGTCGTTGTAAGTGCCCGTTGGGAGAAATTCCCGAAGAGGGGCAATAGGGACAACAAATGGTTGCCACAAGTCGTTGGAGCTGAGCACGACTCATGGAACTTGTCGTGGTAGGAGGTTTGGGATCCCGTATTCTAGGTGAAATGACGGGGGGTGTAATGGACCGTCGGAGCCAGTAATGGTCCGTTGTGACGCCCGTTGTCACAGTCAGTGCCTAATTTTTGGGATTTTCATTAAGGAAATTTTCTTCATTCGTAAGCCCTAGGGTCCTAAACTAGATCATTTTAAGCTCAGAATAGTGTGCTTTAAGAAGGGTAAGTTCATTCAAAGCTATTTATAATTCTTGCATGCAAGTTTAGAGGCTTTGGAGAGGTGATCAAGTCTAGTTCTCTAAGTTCTTATTCAATTATTCATTGGAAAATCAAGGGAGTTATAGAATTATATCTTCTCAGGTATGTAGGATTATGATTGGGTGAAATTGTTCAGACCCATGACCAACTCCTCTCTAATTCATGAAATTCTATTGATAATTATATGGGGTTTTATCCTAATTCTTATTAAATACTTATGATCTATAAATGGGTTAATACCTCTCATGTATATATTCATGTTTTACAAATCATGAGAGAATTTTATAACTATTTAGATTTAAAGTTCTACAAACTATGCCCAATTATGCATATTTCATGAAAATTCAAGTTATGATTCAATTTTGATTTTTGATGTTCATTAGCCCAATATAATTATGAATTATGATATGATTTCTCTCAAATTATCATAATGAATTTTTGAATATCAAGTATAAATGAAATTTAAGTATGCATGAAATTCATGGTTTATGGATTTACGATTTTAGCCGACTCATGGGCCTTATTTCATGGCTAGTTCATGTATTTTAAGCATGCTTATGATTATCATGATTTTAAACTAGCCCATGAATCTCATGTATATTATCCTATGAGCACTATAGATGGAGTAGTATTTAATATTGAGTAGACTCGGGGTCCAAGCATACCCCGAGTCTTAGAACTACGCACCAACATAGCCACGATAGGACCTCCATGATACTGTCCCCTTTCCCAAATAGGCCTTTTATTGTGATATCATACCTCTTTTCATGGTTCTACCCTTAGAAAGGTACGAACACCCTCCCCACTAGGGGTTTACAGGTCGGGCTCCATGTGTGCTCATATGGGGCATGTCGGTTATAAGAATATCCCCTTTTCCACATCATTTATGTATGGTTATGATTATATACTTTGGCTCAAGTCATGTTTAATAAAGTTTCTCTTATGATTATGATTATGAATGATTTACGAATTTTTTGAAAACCTTGGGCCCTATGTTTGCATTATGTTATTTACATTATGATCATGTTGTCCTACTATCACGAACTCTTTTGTATTTTAAACTGTCCGTTTTTACTTAACTTGCATACACGGTACATTCCAAGTACTGACCGCATACTTTATGCTGCATCATCTATCATACAGGCTCTGACATCCAGGCTCAGTCCTACTAGTCAGACTTCCGGAATTATCAATTCTCAATATCTGTTGGTGAGTTCTCATCTTGTGAGGGCCCTATTTTATTAGTTGTACTACATATTTCAGTTTTCAAACTTAGAGAGTTAGTTGGGGTCTTGTTCCATCAACTAATCAGATGTAGAGGCTTTTCAAACATAGATCATATTCAGCTTCAGACTCGTGTTGTATGTTCAGATTTTGTGTTATGTTTAGAATTCTGCTATATTTATCATGTTTCTCTTCCGCTTTTATTGATTGAGTTAGATATGTGTTAATGCCATGGGTCGACTTAGAGTCTCTTGAGGATCCTTGTTCTGTGTCTCTATCCGGGCCTATGTTCGGGTTGTGACACAATACGACTTATTGCTTGGACTGACGAGTTGTTACTTGACTCATGGTTTCTAGGAATAAAATGTCAAATTTCAGTACTTTGACTAGATCGCTTAGAATGGGTCACTTGATGAGTCATTATGTTTACCAACGAGTTGTTGCTTGAGTCATTGAGACTAGGATTTTGAAAGCTTCTGATTGATCACCATGAGTCTATTATACCCCAAAAACCCAAATATCATACCCGAGAGTTGGAATAGGAAAAATGTGAAGATAGTCGCTGCACACTTAGGACGAGTCATGAGATGACTTGTGAGGACAGCCACGAGTTGGTAGGTGAATCTTGGGGGGATGCCTGGGTATTGAGAGGAGTCCTAGAGGAGTTGAGACCCCACGGGCATTACCACAACTCGTGGTCATGACTTACGATTCGTGGGGTGAGTTGTTAGCAAGCACGAAGAAGATTGTTCAAAGTAAAGGAAGTTACTTCACGAGTGGTGACCATGAGTCGTCGTCATCCATAACGAGTCGTGAAGTGACCCGTGACGAGCCCATAAGAATAGATGAGGCAATAAACTTAATGAGCGAAGTAACAAGTCGTGCCCTCTAGTAACGAGTCGTCAGGTCACCCGTTAGGGACACCTTGCAGTTATTTTCTGCGAATTTAGTAAGGGCCTTTTCGTAATTCCTAAGTTATTAAAGCCTAAACTACAATGTTTTGGGGTACGAATAATGGCCTTTTATGGTGTTAAGTTAGGATTTCTCATTGTCCATCCATGCATGCAAAGTAGAAGAGATTTGAGAGGGTGATAAAGCGAGAAATCTTCAATTTCTTTCAATCTTCTTTTGGGAATTCAAGGAAAAGTAAGATTCATCCTCCATCAGGTATGTAGGGTTACGAATGGCTGTTTCCATTCACACCCATTCACATTCTCTATTTAATTATGAAAATCTATCAAAAATCTCATGGGGATTTTAAATTAAATTTTCTGAAAACTCTAATGATTTGCTAATGGGCTTTTATGATTTATGAATTACATAATATTTTACAAATTTAGATCAGATTCTACAATTTATTTTACTTATAAAATTATTGATTTCGATTTCTACTCAATTAAGCCTAATTATGCATGATCTATGGTGAATCGATTTATGATCTTCTCTTCAATTGTTGATATTTACAAATCCAGCATGATTTATAATTTGAAATATTGAATTATTCAAATACCCAACATGATTTGAAAATTTCCATGTTATATGCATGATCTTCAAGTATGCATGTGCCTTATGATATACGAACTATTGATGATGAAAAGCATATTTTCAAGTAACCCATGTGTGAGCGATCGATCCAGGTAGCTAAAAAATTGAAGAGATGTTAGAAAGAGTCCTCAAGAAAGTAGAATCAACTAACAGCGGGGTCAAGGAATAGAAAGGGGAGGTGTCTAACCTTGCCTAGAAGGTAAGCTCTCATTCGGCCTCCATTAAGCATTTGGAAGCTTAAATGAACAACTTGTCCACTTAAATGAACCCCCGAATGAAGGGTACACTCCCAAGTGATATAATGCCAAGCCCATAAAAAGATAGCCAGTGCATGACTACTATTACAAGGAGACGAAAACTTCTTAGAGATGCGACAGTGAGACCTAAGGAGGCTGTTGCTCCTAAATCAAATGATGAGAATAAATCTAATCAGGTGCAAAAAGCATCAAGTAGTAGTGAAAAGAGTGAAGATGAAAGTGATAGAAAGGATGAAGAAGTGCCCTCACATATTGATGAGGACTAGGCAGGCATGAAGGCCTCAAATGATGAAGAACTTGAACCAAGAGCTCCACCCCCTTATCTATAATGATTCGCTAAGAAAAATAAGGATAATCAAATTAGCTAATTCATCGACATGTTCAATAAATTATCCATTAATATTTTGTGGATGCCCTACTTTAAATTCCCGAATATGCCAAATTCATGAAGGAGTTGTTGAAAAGAGGAAAGTGGTAGATGTTGGCACTGGGGAGACAACACATCATTGTAGTGTGATGATGATGAGAAATCTCGCCCCAAAGTGAGAAGATCCAGGAGACTTTATGATTCCTTGCACTATCGGGTTATATGTGTTTAAGAAAGCCCTTTGCGATCTTGGCACAAGCATAAATCAAATGCCTCTTATCATTTTCAAGAAATTAGGGCTCGGGAACACCAAACCCACTTCAATGAGGCTATTAATGGCTGATCGGTCCATAAAGAAACCTGTGGGTGCGCCAGAGGATGTATTCGTAAGGGTGGATAACTTCACTCTACCAACTGATTTTGTGGTGCTTGATTGTGAAATGGACTTAGAAGTGCCAATCATTATGGGGAGACCATTGCTCGCCATGGGTCGAGCATTGGTAGATGTAGAGGTAGGTGGGCCCAAGTTCTAAGTTAGAAGTGAAGAGGTCACCTTTAAGGTGTGCCCATAAGTTGAAACTCCAAATGAATGCAAAGTGATTGGAGTGTTGCATGAGGAGAATGAGGAGAGTGTAGTGGAGATGAAAGAGGTTGAACCAGAGGATTATCCTTCGAAGAAAGATTGCTAAATGGGAAATATGTCGTGCCACGATGTTAATTAAGGTGCTTCTTGGGAGGCAACCCAAGTGTTTTAGTGTTATTGTTTTTATGTCTTTTTGGTTTTTTATTTTTGTAGGGGTAATGAGGTGAGAAGCAAAGAGAGAAAGAACAAAAACAAGGCAAGAAACATACTGGACTGGCGAATCACCGATCTAGATGCGTGAACCGGCGCACTTTGACACATGCAAGCAGAAACCTGGGAGCATAAATGTTAGACCGGCAGACTGCCGTTTTAAAAATGCGTACCACCGTTTAATCGCTGGTGCAGCCTAGAAGACATGAGAAATGGATGCCAAATCAACGACCCACCGACGTAGCGCCGACCCGAGTTGCAAACCGTTGGTTAGTTATCAGTTGTAAAAAAGTGGACTGAGCATGATTTCAAGCACTAAAAGGTAAGGCGGCGCATCACCGGATCAAATCGGAGATCGCTGGTGTAACGCCAGAAAGGATGCAGGTTCCAATTCAGAATCTCAATAAAAAATTGACCCACCTGGCCCCAGTATCTTTTTGAGCCATCCTAGTCTAAACAAAATATTCCCTTAGGTTTCCCTTTTTCCTCTTTTACCACTTTCCCACACTACTTTTCACCTTCCCAACACCCCACCTTTCCATATTCCCACAACTCCCTCTCTTCCACTCCCCACATAATTAACTCACCATTAATCTTCCACCTCCTTCTGAACCAACCCCATTCCTATCTACTCACCTATAAAATCCCTCACTCTCTCCACCATTTCTCACTACACTAACATTCTTCCTCTCTATTACACAAGTTCGAGAATTGCCATTGTGAGCATTTCCAAGCTTTCACAGTGAGTCTCTGATAACTTTTTCCCACAAGTGATAATGTTTGTTAGACTCTCTTATTCTCTCTTCAATGGAATTTTGATGGCATATATTTCCCCTTTTTACCGCCATTCCTTCTCCAAGTAGTTCCATGTATTAATGCTTTATGTGATGTTACATGAAGTTTGTGGGATGATAATAGTTTATTGCTGAAATGGTTGTGGGGATTTCGTGATTGTTTTGTAGACTTAGAGAGGGTGAAGTATGAGTAACCCAAATGGACTAAAATATCATGCTTTTCCCTATGATAGATTGGGTGACACCATTCTTAAGGGTAAATTGTCACTTTAGTCCTTTTCATGTGTAGAATAGATGTTTGATATGATGTGAGTAAGTGTGTGTGAAATGGTTCCATTGAAACTCATGAAAATGTTTTAGGGATGACGACTATCGGCTATTAGCTAGTTGGGTCCGGCAAAACACCGATGGAACATCGGTTTGATCTGATGGTGGCTTCAGGCCACTGATTTGATCTTGCATTACATCAGCTGTTCGCGGATCTGAACTGGCAACTCGCTTCTTTGTCACTGGTGGAAAGCTTGTTGCCCAAGTTTTCTATTTCTCACCGACGGGTCAGCGGCGGTCCGCAGATACCATCCTACGGCTCACCGATGCTCCACCGTTGCTGCTAATCCTTTGAATGATAATTTTGCATCTTTGCTTTTAATTCAATTTTAGTATAATGATTAGTTATTTCATTTCAATGCATTGTGGCTTCCACTAACATCATGCTTGCCTAAAATGTCTTCATCCAGGAACACCGGCAAAGTCAAGGCCCGAACCTCCTCAACTACCAAAGGTAAAGGAAAGGCCAAGGCCTTCTCAACACTTTCCAACTCTTGGGAGGCCATCATATTCTGTGTGCCTAACATGAAAGGGCACTACACCATATGCAAAGGGCTGGTCGATAACAGTGGAAAAGAGGTTCGATTTGGAGGGACTGATGACTTGCCCAACATCACCGCGTAGTTCACAGACAGGCAGTGGCATGCTTTTGCAAATCATCTCCCAGACTACTACTACAAGTTGGTATCGGAGTTCTATTCTTCCTACCAGGATAGACAGGATATTTTGAAACATAAAGGCAAAATCGATGAAGTCCCCTTGTACTATCAGTCATGGTATGTGGGGTGGAGGTAAAAATAACTCCTACAACAATCAATTATCTATTCTAGGAAGATGAAATTGACCCTGGCTCAGAGTACATGGACAGGATTACGGACTGAAAAATCAATTCACTTGGATAGCCCCCATCATTGCAGTTGACACTCCTTTATGGGCCTCCATGGGTGGCAAAATTTCTCACCATGATCTGAAGTTTGAGGACAAGTTATGGTTTGATTTCATCTGTGGCCGTATCATTCCTCCAAAAAATGAGCAGCAGGTTAGTTTGGAGACAACAATTCTCATAGCCTGCATTATGTCTGGAGTGCCTATACCGATGGAGTTAAGTCCTCCACAATTTAAGCACATGCATGTACCGTCTAGTGCCTATTAATCTTTGGAGAGATTGTGGCCCAAAGAAATGAAGCGGAAGAAAAGATAAGCCAACACCTCCATGCCATATGCTATCCTCATTTCCCGCATATGTTTGGTAAATAGGGAGTGCCATTGTTCTAGATGAGAACTTTGTCCCTGCCTTAGGTGTGATAGCCTGAGATAGGAAAAGAGATGTCGAGGCACCCACAAGTGAAGAGGAAGCAATTGCAAGCTTAGGTTAAATAGGATCATTATCCTATGGGCCGAGTGGCGCCACATGCCCTGTGATTTGAATGTGTCGCACCAAAAAGGACGGGCCAAAACTCTCCGGTGACATACTTCTAGGGGAGCATCCTCCAACATCCTCCTTAGCCGAATGGTCTCCACAAACTCGTGAAAATGACCAACTTCCTCATAAGAGCCAACTCAGTGTTAGCTAGAGTCTCCCTACACTCATTGCTCAACCTGCCAAATGAGGAGCTGAAACCAATGTATGAGAGCCTTACCATGTTATGAAAATGGGTTGATGCAGTGGGAGGGGCTGTCACCTCTCTCAGAACCGAGGTGCGGGAATGGAAAAGTCAACATTCTATGGAAGTGCTCAAGGAGGAGCGCTTTGGATGCTGCAATGGCTGTTCTTCCGCAGTCTGAGACCCTATTGATGATCTGTTTGAGGGCTTGGGAGATGACATCGAGGATCTGGGAGAGGCTAGTTTTGATGGCACCACAGAACAGAAGCTGTTGATGAAGATAATAAGGAGGACCGCTTCAAGGAGTCTCTTACCCCTTTATTTTGCGTGCATACATTGTGGACACTGGCCTTCATGTGAGGGGGATGAGTGTTTTTATGTCACGCCCCACTTTGGGAGTCATGACTAGCACCTGGTGCCATAATGGCAACTAACTGACCTGGCTAGGCTTATGCACGTATGGTGCCATCCTATGACCTACTTTAAGAAAACAACGAGCTATATCTCTGATCAGAATACAACCTCTGAATGATAAGTCCATATAGTCTGCTGTAAGAGAAAAATCTAAACAACAACAGGCATGAGGGGAACCTATGCAGGCTGACAAGGCCACCATGCTGTCTTAGTTATACCGTAGATGTAAACAACTACTAACCTAGGCCCCATGGCCAACATACGAAACATACCGATTAAGGATCCACACGGCCAACATACAACTAACTAACTAACGACTATAGTTTGCGATCCTCTAAGAGTACAAATAGTGGTCGGGACAGGGCCCCGGCCTACCTAAAATGCTATATGACTAGAATAATCAAATCTCTAAAACCTAGAAAATCCGAGAATGAAAGGAGATGATCAAACCGCGACTCGAACAACTCGTTGTTGAAAATCCTGAACCCTGTCTGTCTAAACCTGGCAGGAAAGTAATGCAGTTCCCCATATTTTGGCATCAGTACATATGTACCGAATATGTAAAGAAATAGATAAGCTAATAAAGAATGGAAGCTAATAGAAAGAAGGCAGAAGGTTAACTTGTACGCCACTGGTTCATAATATGCATCTAACGAATAGCATAAAATGCAAGCCACACTATATAATTACACGTTTATAAACTATAACTAGAAGACAAGAATATAAATAAGAACCTCACTCCACCATAAGCCGAAAGGTACAACCAACACCGAATAACCGTTTAGGCCTCATAAGCCCTTGCGAGCACATCTCAATCTCTATACCCCTACCCGTGTTTCATGATCAACGGTAATGCCACCAACCTACCGGTCCCTTTAGGTTCACAACCAGCCTGCTCGGCCCCTAAACTATAGCTGTGTATGAGTCTAGTGGACTCTGTATATCCTAATTCCTGGCATCAGCCCGACGGGGATGGATAGGAATGTCCACGCATATGAGGACCTCGTGACCCCATCTTCATCCCTCGAATGGCATACCGCTCTATAGAGTGACGTCATCAGTGCCCCCTAGCGGGCGTCAACAAAGCTAGTAACCCTGGGGTGGTCATGGATGACTCTAAGTGAGGGCAACCTCAACCAAGGTGTTGTATTAACATCTCAATTCATCCACTCAAAGCGTGTAACTAGCCTCTGTCAACACCACCAACGCCGCCCCCTAGATAGTCTGTAAAGTTGCAGCATGCATACCGTGCACTTGTATCTGATCAAAGGATCCTGATAGTGATCATGATCTCTAATAATCTGGACTGAATAGGGTGAGATCTGGAGTGGTTCAACATAACTATGAATGTCCTCAGCCCAAACTCTAACTCATAAAACAATTGCGGGGTCGCGAATGAATAACTACTTAGCTCCTTCACTTAGGATAACTGCAGGGCTGTACTAGACGAATATGCTTTTGAGCAATTGGGCCTCTAATCCTCCATAGAATTTGCATCGACATCCTTAGCCTATGGTAAGTACTGTACTAACATGGTACTTACTAGCGCCTGACCTCATCTTAGTCTAATTGGATCTTATATTAATTTTCGGGGCGATCTTAACCTTATAGACCACTTTATGTAGACTTAACCATTCCTGGAAATCTATGTATGAATACCTCATAAGAACCGGCTAGGCTTGCTGGCTCGGCCTCTAGCTACTGATAATAACCCTTCCTTAAGTCCAACGTCTACTTAACTCCGACGATCGCTGGCTTCATGGGCAACCTATGATAACTATTAAGCCAACTAGATTGACAATCATTGGTAATAGCTAATAGGGTGGTAGGTTGTCACTCAGTACACTAGACAACCCTAGTGTCACTGATTCTAATGTATGACTATTCACTTCAGCTTCTACGATCTAGGCCTGGCAATTAAAACATAAAATCCTACTAACACAATGAACTGGAGAATGGAAGAGTTTCTATGATGCTTTAGTGCGTGTCACATTTCTAATGTTCCCTCGCTGACAAGAGACACCGCGGTATGTGCCTATATACGCTCTCTAGCAGCTAACCGTAATCCCAGGCAATCGAATTCATTACAGTAACTAATCATAGCGTGTATGATCTTCTATATAATACAGCAACTAATTAAAACATGTATAATCACAATCCAACGGTAGAAGCTATCTACTGCGATACGTAATCATCATTTTTTTCTAGAACATAAGTCGTAACACTGTACAACAAGTATACTTGCCATGTTAAGCCTTACCTAATTATTGTTCCCAACAGTGCTATGACGAGATCTTAACTGTATTCGCCACTTCTTCAGCTATAACGTTATACTGGGAGAAAGAGACGAATTTCAATACAAAAATTTCAAGGAAAAGGATAACTTATTAACTATGCTTCAACTTAACAGAAATGTTCAAAATATATTATTTCTCGAGAGTTCAGAAGAAAGAAGTACTTACTTGAAGCCTATGATCGCATAGAAATTAGTTTGCTACCTCGACAACTTTGGCTCAAGGCCACAATTTGCCGAGAGAAATTCTTGTGAAATAACTCCGTAGTAATGCTTCCCTGCGGGCTTAGGACTCACCATACCGAAGTTAATTGAATTTTGATGGGCCCAGTAGCGTAATCGGACGAAAAACTATCGAAACCCTCAAAATATACTCCCTCCGCCGGTTTATATTGAAACAGAATGAGAAATTGGAATGAGGTATATATATAACCAAGGCGGTGGACTTAAGGGTGCAGCGCGCTACCCATAGCGCTGAAAATCGTGCTGGCGCCACCATGCACCGAGGTAGAGGCGCGATGCGCCGGCCCATAGCGCCAGTCACTCGGCGTGGCCATGCATACCAAGTAAGGCGCTGACCTCCAGTCTTGACTTTCGTTCACTCATTAATATGGTCGTATACTCAACCCTCGGGCCCTTTTCCATGCACGTCATACTCTAAAACTCTCAACATACGCACGCAAGCATTCATTATATCAAGAATTTTATGGGGTGTAACATCCTCCTAGGAACATTCGTCCGCGAATGTCAACTTGGTTTACAAGGTTTCATCTCTTTTGGGACTATTATGGAAAAATTTGGCAGAGTCTCCTGTAATATAGACTATCTGAAAATCCCGGTGCTTAAAAGTCCAATATAGGAACTTCATAACACTATAACAATTATTTGACAATACATTTATGTCAACTGAGAAATATATATATAGCACAAATCATGGAATAGAGACTGAATAACAAAAATTACCTTAACTGCATAATCTGTACTAAGCCTGGAAGAAATGAGGGTATTTGCTCTGCGTCGCCCTCGCCTTCCCGTGTCATTTCCTCTCTATTCTTGCTCCTCCATAGTACTTTAACTGAGGCTACATCTTTAAGTTCTCAATTTTTGAATTTTCAAATCTAGTATGGCAACTAGAACCTGTTTATAGGTTAGTTCCTTAATAACATGAATGTTCTCAATGGGCACAACTTGGGATGGGTATCTAATATAGTCTCCACAATATTAACATGCAAAGACTTACTGACTAATTTCGGTTCTCAAGGCAATTCTAGCCCTATGCCACTTTGCCTGCTCGGGAATATATAGACATGGCCAATGAAACCAAGGCTGCTTTCCTTTCTGTAATTCTCGTGGTGCCTACATCGGCGAAGCTGCTTATCCTTAACCTGCCTACGTTGTACGTTAGGGTAAGACTTCCAACAATCCCGTCATCGATGCCCATTTATTGATGAGTTTAACTTCTTCTGTATCTATTATAGTGTACCTTGGTTCACTACCTTTTATTTACCTGCTTCAGGTCATTATACAGAGGGCCTACATCTCCACCCGCAACAGACTTCCAACAAATTTGAACCGAGTGCTCCGCTTAGCTATTCGTTTAGGACGAGGAGTCGTATTAAACTTAACATGCCTCCCAACTTATTCTGAAATCCTTTCTAAAACTTAGTTTTACACGTGCCTTTCTACTTCCAGACTGTTAAATACTTGGGCTTGACGCAACTAACTACTTAAGCATTTAGTTCAGCATAACCTTTAGCTGAAATATAACTCACTCCTCAGTGAAATATGAGTTGACCTTGTTAGCCTTTCTACACGATTCAAGAGGTCACTCTACACCTAGTATGAGGTAACCTTCTAGTTGTGATTAAAATGACTATTTCATTCCTTTTACAGGGACGACCATCTCTTGATTGGCTCGCTTGGTTTTTTGTCAGTCCACTCTTCCCTGGTTGGTCATTGAGGCCCCGTGCTATAACTCAATATGTCTTCCTCCTCTCATGCCATCAGTAGGTATTTCTTATAGCCTATATGTTTTCATTAAACTCTAGGTAAGGAACAACAAAGATGATATACCTTAACTAGAATATAACATAGTTCGGTCACCTTGGGATACGTATGAAATTTCCTCGGGTCTTTTTGACTTAATCCCTTATTATCTTGAAGGCCAATAAGTTCCCATTCGGGCCTTGTTTCTAGGTTGCACTAGGTTAAAGTCTTTGTGTCGGTACTCCTTACTCTCTCTGGCGATACTGGGCAACATTCTAGGTTACAACCTACTATCTCTTAATTGTTAGCTCGATGCTTAGTTCTCAATATTCGTTGGTAATCCCCATGTTCTATCAACCTAGAAGTGATTCTGGGTTTCCTAAAGTTACTTTCATTAGACTAATCTCTGGGGTTCGAGGCTTCTGGGCTTATATTGTCAATGATGTTACCGGCCAGGTCTATTGACCTATATTTCTTCCGACTCGCACTGACTCTATTTTGTTCATATGACCTCCCCCGTCCCTTCATATCACAAATTAAGGCCATAAATCAAGATTCTGTGTGTATGTCCGCTGTTGGCTAGCATGCCACAGTGGATTCAGCCTTTTTATGACTTGAGCTTTACTATTACTAGGGGTTTACTACTGATGGAACTACATGCAATCTTAGTGTTCTCGGGAAGTCTTACCGCTTCCTCCGAACTTATTACCTCAAGGCTCAAGACAATTTACTTAACAGTAGGGTCCCCACCTCACTTCCTAACACTTTTCGGAGTCAACAAATTCGACGTTCCTTTGCCATTTACTCTGGGCAACATCACCAATTCTTACGTCTTGCTATAATGGTTCAGGAGGCAAGAAATAGCCTTTTCTTACACACCGAGATTTAAGTATGGAATCAGGCAACATTCGAAGGGTTGGAGGAAAGAATCCTGCAATTCCCTCTTTTTTTCATACCCTTCAGGTAATTTAACTATCGCCCTTGCAAGAACTTCATATCTTATAGATAAGTCGACCTGGCATATAATTATAATCCCCGACCTCCTACTCGAGGTTATAAAAACTGGGATTGGTGCCAATATCTACTACCTTACGAGATTTCCTGTGCCCTAGAAGGATATTGAGAAAATTAAAAAAACACTCACTTTCTGTCCCCAAACCATTTTTTCCCCAACCCGTGGTATCATGGTAATTTTCAGCTGAATTAGTGGCTAAATAGAGTCTGCTATCCACACGGATCTAATCCAGCATAGATGAGAGCAACAAAAGCTTAGGGACTCCACCCTGTATAACCCGGCTCTATAGCACGATCTGATAAGAAGAAACGCAAAACCATACCATTATTCCCAGATATCTCCTGGGCTTACAAACCACATGTCAACCATTACTATGCTGGACTTACCGGCACGCCGCCTGCAGACCCCTGTGATACGAGTGAACCACACTAACCATACTATTATTCCTCGTAGCCTCCTGCTTATAGAATGCGGTGCACAACACATTTATAAGCAAGACTCTACTAGACAAGGCTTGCAGACTCCCTAGATACGAACTGCTCTGATACCAAGTTTGTCAAGCCCCACCTTGGGAGGCATGACATGTTGAGGGGTCACTGGTGTTTTTATTTTGAGATGAGTTGATGTAGCCCTTGTCAGGCTTTTTTTTTACAATTATCCGATGATGAATTGTGAGCCTTTGTCGGTCTTGGTTATTAATCTTGTTGATAATTGCCCTTCCCGGGCTTGTGATGTTAAAAAATAATTGACCTGGTTGAGTTCTTGGATGTATGTTATTGTGCTAATGGTGAAAATTGGATTCTTGTTTTGAATTGTTTATTCCTTTATGACCCAAGTCCTTTGATTGTTCACCCATGTAAGTAATAGAATAGTAATCAAACTCTAAGGGTTTTCTTCATACCATGGTTCTTTCTCGAAGAGCATTTACCTTTTTCCTTTCTTTTTGCTGTTGAACTGGGTTGACAATTTTCGATAATAGATTGAATGGTGACATTCTTAAGGGAAAATGCCATGTCGTTTTTGAGTTTTTGAGTCTTGTGTGGAGATGTTTTGAGAGGCACCACTAGACAAATTGTTGAAATGGAATTTTGAAATAGAGCATGAAAATGAGAAATAATGGATGGGCGTTTGAAATGAGAATGTAGCACTCTTTGACATAATTTGTAGATTCCTTGTTTGACCTATGAATTTGCATATTCTGATGTATTAAATCAAGATCTTGTATGGATAATGACCTTTGTGGACTCTTTAGGTGTGATGCCTTGTGTGGTAATAATTTTTTGTGAATCTCATGCACAATGTTTTGTCTAGAACTTTCCCCAAGTGTGACTCAAGGCGAAATCCTAGATGTAGCTACACGTAGAACAAGATCTTAGGCTCTCTTTTGTAAGTTACTTCAACAAAAATGACCTCCTTGACCATTAGTCTTTGATAGCCAATGTTTGAGCCTTGAACCCTTTTTTGGAAACCACATTACAAGCCTAATGACCATTTCCTTTAATCCTTATCTTTGGCACCCATCCTCCCTAATTTCTAGTAATGAGACAATGAAAAATGGGGGCTTCAAGTCCGGGAAATAGGGAGAGTTAAGGAAATGAATGTGAAATGAGGCAAAAGCCTAAGTTTGGGGTTTTTCAAGAGTGGGAGAAAAGAATGAGTAGCCTAAAGATTGAGGTAGCACCAAAAATTGTGATGAGATGAGTGAACTAATACGTTGAGAAATATTGAATCATCAAAAATAGGAAAAATTGTTGATAGGTGCTATCTCTTGCATAGGGAAGGATAAGTGTGAAATTCATAGATTTTATAAGAGTGGCTTGAGTTACGAAAAAAAGATGAAGATGATGAGCAAGGAAAAATGTCGGGAAGTGATCTGAGCAAGATGATGGGATTTTGCATGTTGGTAAAGGCATTAGGGAGGTAGTAGTCACTAAAGCTAAACGTTTATACTACCCTTAGCCCTAGCCTACATTATGACCCACAAGTCCTAAGTGATTTTAAGTGTAGTTGCTCTACATTAGTGGTGAATTACACGAAGGGCAAGCTTATGGGTCGAGTTATGTGCATGAAGATTTCTTTTGGAAGAGTGAGCGAAATCTTCTCTTTTCATAGTCCCTTGTGTGAATGCATTGATTTCATGATTAAAAAATAGGGGATTTTATCTTTGGTGAGTGGTGTCATCCCTTTTGAGGACACAATTGTAATAGAGGTAAATCTGTGTATAAGACATGAGAAATGCAAACTCTAAGGCAAGATTTGAATGTGCAACGATCATGAATTTAGATGCTATGTATATATGATGGATAATTTATGCCCTCGTTTTTCAAAATGAAAGCTATTATGGATCATGTTTTTGAATGGCGGTGGCCTCTTGAAATGTTTCCATCTTTCTTGTTTTAGGGGAATTTGCTTCTTTTTTTCGGTGCATTGGTGAGCATTTTTGTGTTATCCTGAGTCAAGTGGTCATTGCCGTATAAACTTGTGTGGAGTGGCGAATTTTTCATCTGATAATAACTGCATCACTTGAGGACAAGCAAGGGTTCAAGTTGGGATTTTAATGAGTTGGTAATTTACCAACTCATTAGGCTCTTAAGCATGAGCTTTAGCTTAGTTTTTAAATCATTTAGATGGATTTTATGCCCTTTTTGCCTTTTTGTGTGCAGTTATTTGATTTGTAGAAAAGAGAAAGAAAGGGAGAAAAAAAGAAGGGAATCATGTGAAAACCAATGCATCACCGGAGAAGACCGATGAAACGCCGGCCAAACATTGAAGACCACTGCGCTGGGGAACTAAAGCAACCGGCGATCGCGGACACCAACCAACAACTCACCGGTTAAATCACCTAGCGACACCTGAGAGTGTTGTATTATATAGAAAGAAATCGGTGGAACACAGTTGGACGGTGAGTCACCGAAAGAAGCACTAAAGGACACTAGAATTCACTACAGACGTATCTAAGGATCGCCTACAGTTCGCAGAATGCAACTGGCAAACCATTAGTACTCTCACAAGTACCAGAACGCCTGAACGGGGGCAAATGTGTCCAACACTGAAAAAGATAGTTTGAGTACCCTACTTTTGGATATATTCTAGAGATAAGTACTCTGTACCTATCAGATCTTAACTTTTGGCTTTTTGAGAACATTTTCTTTGTAGAAGAAAAAAGTATAATTCTATTGGTGGAAATTGTAAAGGATTGTTTTTCTTTTTCTTCTTGTTCCTCTATAGCAAGGTACTACCATTGTTGAAGACATATTGCTGAATTTGATTTTGCTACTCTTATTACTGAATTTAATGAGATAATTATTAAATATGTTTATGAATTTCTTTACAATGAGTAGCTAAATCATTAACTAGAGGTGTGTGGTGATGAATGCCTAATTCGAGTGGGCATTGCTAGATTCATCTCAATATTGTTTAATTAGTGTAAATCTGTTAAGTTCTCTCCAATTTATAATTGAAGATCCATGGTTGCTGATGTGCATCTATTTGTTCTTACTTGATTTTTGCTTGATGGAGAAAAATTGAGTATTGGGAGAGAATTTAATGGTGGATATGGATGTGATGTAGTGGAATTGGGATGGAAATAGTCCATTACTTGTATGGGGTCCATGTGGATGTGTTTACGGACCACAAGAGCTTACTGTATATGTTCACACAGAAAGACCTCAATCTACAACAAAGGAGGTGGTTAGAGCTACTCAAAGACTACTATATGAGTGTTCTTTTCCATCTAGGTAAGGCTAATATGATGGCGGACGCACTTAGTATACTCTCGATGGATAGTGTGTCCCATTTGGATGAATGAAAGAAAGAGCTGGTGAAAGATGTGCATTGCTCGCAAGGTTAGGAGTCAGGTTGGTTGACTCTACCAATGGCAGTTTTGTTGTTCAAAGCGGATCCGAATCAACCTTGGCGACTGATGTGAAGGATAGACAAGACGAGGGCTCGATTTTGGTAAAGTTTAAGGAAGTTGTTCAATGTCAAAAGGTGGAGGTCTTCTCCCAAGGGGGAGATGGTGCGCTTCGCTACTAGGGTTGCCTATGTGTTCCAAATATTGATGATTTGAGGAGCTGGATATTGCGTTAGGCCCATGGATCCAGGTATTATATCCATCCGGGTGCCATCAAGATGTGTCATGATTTATGAGAAATCTATTAGTGGGATGGCATGAAGAAGGATATTGCAAAATTTGTAGCCAAGTGCTCGAACTATCAGAAAGTGAAGGTTGAGCATCAAAGGTCGAGAGGAGTACTTTAGAATATTAGCATTCCCACTTGGAAGTGGGAAGAGATTAATATAGATTTCATCATAGGTCTGCCTCGTACTCGCCGACACTATGATTCTATTTGGGTTGTGGTAGACAGATTGACCAAGGCTACACATTTTCTACTGGTAAAAACCACAGACTCAGCAGAAGATTATGCCAAGCTATATATCTGGGAGTTAGTTTGATTGCATGGAGTTCCCTATCCATTATTTCAGACCGAGGTACTCAATTTACTTCCCAACTTTGGTGGTCTTTTCAGAAAGGGCTTGGGCTCAGATTAAGCTCAGCACAAAATTTCATCCGCAAATGGACGGTCAAGTGGAGCAGACAATCTAGACCCTTGAGGACATGTTGAGAGCATGTATTATGGACTTCAAAGGTAGTGTGGATGATCACTTGACCCTGATCGAGTTTTCTTACAATAACAACTATAAACTCCAGTATCCAAATGGCACCGTTCGAGGCTCTCTATGGGCGCAGATGTAGATCGCCCATTGGATGGTTTGAGGTCAGTGAGGCAGTGATGATAAGGCCAAATTCAGTTCATGAGGCTATGGTGAAGGTTCGATTGATAAGGGACAGGTTAAAAACCGCTCAGAGTCGTCAAAAGTCATATGCTGATGCGAGGAGGAGAGAGCTGGAGCTCGAGGTGGATGATTGGGTATTTCTGAAGGTATCTCCCATGAAGGGAGTAATACGGTTTGGGAAGAAGGAAAACTCAATCCCCTCTATGTTGGTCCCTATCAGATTGTGAGAAGAGTTGGTAAGGTGGCATATGAGTTGGAGTTGCCCTTAGAGTAGTCTTCTATGCATCTTGTGTTTCATGTATCACTTTTGAAGAAATGTTTGGGAGATCTAGCCCTGGTAGTTCTGATGGACAGCGTTGGTGTAAAAGATAGCCTTAGCTATGAGGAGATTCCGGTGGAAATATTAGATCAACAGGATTGAAAGCTAAGGAAAAAGGAATTAGCTTAAGTTAAAGTATTATGCAGGAGTCATCATGTTGAAGGAGCTATGTGGGAAGTCGAAGCGGATATGATGGATAGATATGCACATTTATTCCCTACTGGCTCAGTTTCGACATGAGGTATCAGTTTTTCCCTATGACTCTATTTAGTTTTCATGTTCAGATCATGTGTTCAAGTTTCTTTATGTATATGGATGTGTATGTGAAGCATGAAATCAGTTTATCGATGTGGTATGAATCAGAGGTAGTCATTCCGTTAATTTTCAAGTGAAATGATCAATTTTGGGGTATAACAATTGCATGTCTTTATTTTCTTCTTGTTTCCAACATTCAAGGATGATTGTTCCTAAGGGGAAGATATTGTAATTCCCCGAAAGTGCCTAAGATTATACCCGAGATAAAAATTTTAAGTTCTCTGAAAAACTGGGAAAAAGTCACAGGAAAGGTGATGTAACGACTCATGGTTGAAAACCATGAGTCAATGTTTGCAGTCGTGGTTGGTATGTGACATTGGAAGTTGGGGATACCACAGGTCATCTAATGACTCGTCATGAGATATGACGATACGTGGTCGCCGGTCATGGTTTGAGTTGCCATATTTCTAGTGCACTTGACGGATGGATACCATGACTCGTTGGAAGCAACCACGAGTCGTGGTGATGCTCGTTGTGAGGAAATTTCAGGATTTTTCAAGGATCTGGAAACGGTCGATCTAATGACCCGTTAGAAGGAGCCACGACTCGTCCTGTTGAGTCATAGCTAGAATCCGAAGTCAGATGCTGGGCAATGCAGACAACAGACAGTACCACGAGTCGTGGTAGCATCCAATGACCCGTTGGTACGCCCGTGGAATCAACCAGTGCAGGTTTTCAGGGTGATTTCATTAAGGGTATTTTCAAACTTCCTATGCTCTAAGGGCCTAAACTACGTCGTTTTATGTATTTTTCTGGGCATGTTAAGATAGGTTAAATCCCCCTTTCATAGTCATTTCCATGCATGCAAGTTAGGAAGAAATTAAGAGAGAAAAAGATATTCCTCAATCTCTCCTTCATCAATTCTTCATTGGGCATTCAAGGAATTTTGAAATTTGGTCTTACCCAGGTATGTAGGGATACGAATGGGTGTTTCTGTTCACACCCATGCCCATTCTCTATTAATTTATGAAAATCTATCAAAAATCTCATGGGGTTTTGAATTCAATTTTGTGAAAATCTAAAGACTTACTAATGGGTTGTTATTATTTGCGAATTACATCATATTTTATGAATTTTGATCATATTTTACAACTATTTTGCTTATAAAATTATTGATTCCGATTTCTACTCAATTAAGCCAATCATGCATGATCTATGATGAGTTGATTTATGATCTACACACCAATTATTGATATTTACAAACCCAACATGATTTATGATTTGAAATATGGATTTATTCAATTACCCATCATGATTTGATAATTTACAAGTTATATGTATGACCTACAAGTACGCATGGAATCTATGATTCATGAATTATATTTTGGCCGACTCACGGGCCTTATATCATGGCTAGTTCACGTATGTACAAGAATGTTATGACTATCATGATTTAACTAGCCCATGAATTCATGCATGTTATACAATGAGCACTATAACTGTTTTGGGAGTAGTATCAAACACCGAATAGGTTCGGGGCCTAGGTTCTTCCCCAGATCTCATAAACTACAAGCCACCGTATGTATGTTGAGACCTCCTTTGTGACTGTCCTTGGCCCAAATGGCTCATCTCATGGTGATATCACACTTTCATGGTTCTACCCTTGGAAGGTACAAACACCCTCCCGACTAGGGTCACAAGTCGGGCTTTATGTGTGCTCATATGGGGTATGTCGGTTAAGAGAATCTCCCACTGTTCCTCATGATATATGCAAGTCTATGATTATGTATATTGGCTCAAGTTATGCTCAATACGGCTTTCCTCTCATGATTATTATTTTGAATGTATTATGAATGTTTTGAAGACCTTGAGCCTTATGTTATGTTACGATATTTATGATATGAACATGATGTCCTACTCTTATGATGTTTTATGAGTTTTTACATGTTTTAAATGTCCGTTTTACTCACCTTTCATACTCGTTACGTTCCATGTACTGAACGCATAGTTTCTATGCTGTATCGTTTCATTATATAGGACTCGACTCTTAGGCTCATCCTTATCCTTAGTCCATCCCAGAGTTCGTTTTAAGATTTGTTGGTGAGTTCTCATGTTTCGAGGGATGTTTGATTAAGCATGTATGATGTTCTGTGTTTCAATATTTTTCCGAGAAATTTGGGGGTGTTGTCCCATCAACTCATCTTACATGTTAGAGGCTTTAAGAAAGTATGTAGTACTCAGCTTATGTATATGTCTAGTACTTCCGAATGTTATGATATGCTATGTTATGTTTATGTTCTATTATGCCTTATGTTCAGTCTTCCGCTTAAAGTGAATGAAGTAGACTTATGCTTATTTCATGGGTCGACTTGGGGCCTTTACGGGTTCCTCATCCCGTGTCACGATCTGGGTCTACGTTCGGATCGTGACAGTTATGAATGGGAGTATTCCTTCACTCCCATGCCCAAAATTCTCTTCTAATTTGTGAAATTCCAAGTTGATGAATCTATTGGGTTTTAATCCAAATTGTGAAATTCTCTAAGTATCTATCATGGGTAAATTCTAATCATGGGTAAATTCTATTTTAACATTCTAATCATGGGTAAATTCTAATCA